>WJFB01001671.1:0-27979 GCA_009870185.1 Pygmarrhopalites habei
GATAAATAAAAATCTATGAGTTTGACTCTCGTCTCCTCTCCTCCTTTGTACATCGACTTTTTACTCCCAGAAGCTTTGAGCAAGAATTTCTCCTTGTTATCATTATGATTTTACACGAGGAAAACTTACCGGTTTTGAAGGAGGTGGTGGTTTGACCCAAAGATCTTCGTCGTCAGTCTCACTACTGCTCATGTTGTTCAAATTGACTACTTAACTACGATGGTTGACGAAAAATTTGTAAAATATGAAATTCTATGATCAGATGACGAAAACGACTCGCCCGCCTAAAAATCTCATTCCTGTCCAGACCTGCAAATTAGGAGGAGGGGGAAGGAGAATTCGTGTCTCCAAGAGATCAACTAATTTGCCCAAAATTTTTATTATTCCTTTAACCCTGTCTTTAACTTTGGCCATGGGGGAAGGGAAAGATGTTCATCATCAATATTGCACATATTATACAATAAAATAAATTGTATTGTGAGTACAGACACACACACAATATCATCATCATGGTTGATGACTTGAGAGCTTTTTATTCTACACAAAAGGTAGGTTGATACAGGGATGGAGAAAATGAAAATAAAATATTTAAAATTATTCTTATCTTACGAATTACATATTCAGTATTCGTTTTTTTCTAAAGTTTTTGTGTAGGGACGAGCAATAAGCTTTATGAGGTCTCTCTCAGCCACAGCACAACAACAACCACACACACACACTATGTAATTTCAGTGAGGCAGGTGTACTATTGTAATAAAAATGAGAGAGAAATGATCTAAACAAGTGTGTGTGAAGTTTGTCTTTTCTTTTGAAGGGGCTATGAATAGTTGATGACAAGAGTTAGAAGGAGAGAATATTGAAAAGAGTTTTTTATTTGTCACTTTAAGCTGGAGCTAAATGAGTACACACAAGTATTGATGCATCCATTTCAATTTGTATATTACTGTATGCGATACATTTAATCATAAACAAGCACACACTGTGTATTGTATTTAGTCTCTGTTTTACTTGAGGTTTTGACCTTTTACGTTGACAATTTTGTTAAACCTCTCCATATGAGATACATGATTGTTGAGACAGTGTACACTCATTTGAATAATATTATAGTCAAGCTTAGAATGTGTATGTATGAGAATATGGAGAGAGGGAAGAGAAATTACCGGAAGAGAGTTGAAGAAAAATAGACAGTAAAGACGGTAGCTAGTCAAAGGAGAGCGACGCACAATGCAAAGAAAAAAAACTTGAGAGTAGAGATACTATAGTAGTAGAGGAACAAACCCGGATTAAATGTGTTCCCATGAAAATGACTGTAATTATTACATTTTTAATTATATGCTAAAGAGAGTCTTGTAGATTTTCTAATATTGTACCAAACAGAAACATTGCTTTGTATTCAAAGTACCCCTTTCAACCATTTAAACATGTCTATCCAACAATTTACACACGGCACACACACACACAAAGCTCTATATCTTTTATTATCCTCTCCTCATTTTTTCCTTATTAACTCTGATTTCTTCCACAAGTTGATCAGGGTGCGTAATTCATTCCCTGTATTGTCTATATAGGAAAATCGTATAGGAATTTAGTTGTAGAAAGCTTTTACAATGCATTTGCATCAGATTGTTCGTCTTCGTCCATACATTCACAGTGTATTTTGTATGAGAGAGAGAGAGGTTTGTGTGTGTGTGTGTGTGTGAATTCACACATGTGAGGTGGAGGGGGAGAGGTATTGATAAGAACCGGTACATTAATTTACTTGACGAGGTTACATGCATCATATATTAAAATAATAGTAATATTTCTTAAACTTTCATTAGTCCTTCTCCTCATTGTTGTTGTTGTATGGATTTATACAGGATAGTATGTACAGTGAGCGTTGTGTTGTGTAGTATGTGTTTCATTAATTTTTGAATAAAAAATGAATTTTTGTACGTGAATGTAAAAATAAAAGGTCATTAGTGTCGAGGGTTTTTGTGATGTATGACACTTTTCTCTGTGTGTGTGTGTCTCTCTCTCTGGCTCTACTTTGGTGATTATCTTATGGTTTAGATTTGATTTGTATGCACAAAGCACCTCATGTGCGTCAATATGATAATTTATTAAGTCACAATTTTACAGTTAGAAAATATGAGTGTGAAAATGTACGGCAGGTAGTATGATGGCATGTGAAATGTTGAATATGTTGATTCTTCACTTGTTTTTTTATGATGATGGTGATTATTATTATTATTATTAATTTTTTCGTTAGTTATTTACTTTTCATTGTAAGAAGTATTACAAGAAAAATCCTACACACACACACAGAATTTGTTGTATGTATAAATTACAGGATTATGGTAGGAATATTTCATTGTTTACTAGAACTGTGTTTTGTTTCGGGGGTGCAGATGAATTGTTGCAAATTTTTTTTTGTGTGTTGTGCTGTATTGTTTGCAAAGTGAGGTGTAAAAATTCACCTGAAATTTTTTTTTGTGTTACACTTAATACAGTTCAAGGGAAAAGTAATAAATAAAATTTCACCAGTAAAATTATATAGGATGTCAGAGCATAGTGAGGAGTGGGATTAGGATACTCAATTAAATTTTCCAGTACTCACCTTTATAATATATGATTAGTTGTAGGTTCATCATTGAAAAAAGTTACACAAGTAAAAGTAGATGGATGATCAAAGTGTGTGTCTTTCTTACATTACACTATCTTTTTTTCTCCCCTTTTCACAACTTGCTTGTTGTGTTGTGTTGTAGTTGTGACCTACATGGGACGGCTTGAAGAAGACGAGTCTTTTTGCCACTTAGTTAGCTTCTAACCTTTTAGGTTAGGCACATTCCCCTCTATCACCAACAAATTTTTTTTGTTTTGTTTGAATGAATGAACATATAATGTGAATGAATGAAAATTGACTGACTGTGTGTGTGTTTGACTTTTTTTCCCAATTCAACTGAGAATGAACAATATTTCTTTGGTTTATTACTGTGCAGAGGATAAGGTATCATAGATTACATGCTTTCGCAAAGTTCATCGTGACAATTTGTCTCTCTCTCTTGCTCTCTGTATCTGTGATCTCGAAAATTTGAAACGGAACAAAAAGGGAAACTAATGTAGGGTATAAATAAAAAGGGAGTCATTTCATGATCGTGTACAGAGTAATTCATGGTTCAAAGATGAGACTATATGAGACGACGATATACATTTTGTATAGGTACCTTGTGCGGATAAATATATTATTTGTGTCCATTTAAGAAGTCGAAATTTCTCAAGCCCTCATCTTCAATTTTGAGCTTCGGACACGATCAAACTAAATATGTATAGTGGACTACACAATATAGGGCTCAGAGAGAGAGAGAGAGAGTTTTAATAGTGTTCGTCGTCGTCTTCTTCTTCTTGATCTCTGTGTTGTGTTGTAAGTCATGCTCCTGTTTGTATCTATATACAATATGGGTTGGTTCCTTTTTTTTCGTGAGATGGTTTTCTGTCTTAAATTCAGATTGAAGAAATCTTGGTTGATGATAATGGTGTGCGTGTATGTGTGTTGGAGGGTTGAGTGTAAAACTTGTATAAAAATATTTTACTCAAGATATGGTTAAAATTTTAACCATAATGGAAGTGTGGGTTAGGAGAGAGACAGAGAAATAGAGATATATAGAGAAGGATGGTTTGTTTTGACTCTACTGTACTATACTGTCAAATGGAAGGGAATGATGAAGCTTTTCTTCTGTAGAAAATTAACATTTATCTTTAATTCTCCTGTTGTACTCTCCCTCATCTTTTTGGCTTCCTTTCGTGGGTGGAATGGAGGAAATAGATTTCAAATGTAGGATGTTTGACTCTTCACTGTCTCTTCATGTCAACCGATAGCGATACACACACATGATAACCACTAATCTCTCTCTCTTTTTTGTACATTTCAAAACTTTTACTTGTTGTTGTTGTGTGTGTGTGTGGTATTAAGTAATATTAGGAGGTCTCCAGTCTCTCTCAATTCAATATGTATCCAGAGTGTGTTTGTTCATCCAATGTTCATTGGATGACAAAGTATGTTTGGATGTCGTTGTCACTGCTCCCTCCTCTCTTCATATGTCATGTCGTGTCAGATAAACTTAATGTTCAAGATTTCTTAGGAACAATTATGAAGAACGGTCTAAAATATGAAACAAATATTTTTTTTCAAAAAATTCATATAAAATTTGAATTACGTGTTCAGCTTGTAGAATCGTTCTAATGAATTGACATTTTTTAAAATCTTTTTTTTATTCTGCTATGGGTAAATTGCAATTCATTTCTATTTTTATTCCAGTATCTTTTTTAAAAAATCATGCAGAGTTCATGTAAAACTCACGTGCGGTGAGTGAGAAAAGTGATTATTTTTGCCAATCATGATATTCATTATATTTAATCAAAATAAGGGTAACCTTCAAAAAGTACAGTCTCTGCATGGATACAACTATCATCAATTGAGAGCTGCTGTGTTAGTGTGTGTGTGTGTGACTCTGTTTTTGTAGTCAAGTTAGTCAACATTTGCAAGATTTCCAGGAAAACTGATGGAAAGGAAAAACATTACACACACACTTTTTTTAAAACAACCCTGAATGTTGTTGTGTGTGTGTTTGAAAAAATTATTCTGTTGCTCTCAAAGTATTTTCATCCTATCATTAATTTCATTATAGACATGCATCAGAATTGCAAGAGTGAGGTTCATAATGTGCAGTAGTCTGCAATACCGTCATGCATATTCTTTTAATTCAGATTGAATCTCTCTCTACACTCTACAGATATAGAATGCTCATTCTGAGACACACGTAGTAACATAAGTACTAGCAGCAGGATGAGTGTTTGTTTGTTGTTTGTAGTTCAAGGTATTTCCATAAAATCCCTTTAGGCCAACAATGCTATGAGTCATCTTCTCTCCCCTGCTCTTCTTTCTTTATTGTTTAATAATTATTGCAATGATTGTTTCTTTGAATTTCATTGTTTTCATTTTTGAAAATTCAACGTGTGGTCCCTGTCATACTCTGATTATTATCTTTGGCCCCCCCTGACAGTTAAGCAGCTCTCAGCGTATTAGTGTATCCAAGGAGTTGATTAACTGAATTGTAATTTTCCTTCACATTGCCAACAACTAACTAGTAATGGCTAAACACAAATTATTTCAATCGGCTCTTCTATATATCTAATAAAATAGCAACATCACATTTAAGTCAGTTAAAGATATATAGGACGTAATTTAATGGATGTATGGAAAAGAGAGGAGGCATGGCTTCACAAACGAGCGCATGACACTAAAATACATTTTATGACACACATGTATATTGTTTGATCCACGATAATAATTTTACACATACGTAAACAAAAATAACACTGCTACTGTGTATAGGTAATAGCTATGCTTTTAAGTATGATATATTTATAAACAGTTGTGTGTGGTTGTCGAAGCATCAAGTATATTTTATCCAGTTTTATACCTAATAAGATTACACTATACGTGTGTATGATTGGGTATTATCGATAAAATCGTTAAAATAGAGTGATTTCGTTTTGGATTTAACATTTTTGCACAGAAATTTCTACCGTACTAGTTTCTTTTGGAAATTCTCTCTCTCTCTCTCTCTGTGACAGCTTTAGTTGTGTGAGAATAACTGGTGGTAGACAAGTTTGGAAAACATATGGTTGAGTTCGAGTGTTAGAGTACGTGTGTTAGGCTCATGGATAAAGTGATTCGAGAAAAATAGGATAATCAATAGAACAAAATCAATTGGAAAAATGTCGGCTAGTGAAGGAGCAGAGGAGGAAATAAAGGTGGAGGAGACTGCTGAAAAATCCGACAGTGAAATTTCTTCTTCAAAAGAGCGGCAGTCTCCTTGCCATAGTAAAATTGTTTTTTTGATGGTTAGTTGACCCCCCGACCAAAAAACTTTGGAAACAAAAATGTGGGACACATTGTGTCAAGGGTGTGTGATTTTATCGATTCGACCTGAGATCTCATCAACTCTTTTTAATATTTTTTCAGGGTCCTGGAAATCAATCGCAACCTTTCTATCCAACTCCAGGATATCCCGGTCATTTTCCAATGCAAGCAGGGGTTCCTTGTATGCCATCAGCTCAACGTAAGTAAATTATTGTAATGTACTTTTTAAAAGTTTTCACCATTTAAGTTGTACTTATGTCATGTTTTACTCTCTACTCTTTTTAGCTGGTCCACCCACTCCACCCGGACCAAATTCTGGAGCTTATGTTGGACACCTCCCGGCTCACAAAGATGAACGAGCCCATAGACAGTATGTGAAACTAAAAAGAAAATTCGAACTTAAACAGCAACGGGATCGGGAAATGCCGTCATTTAATCAACCTTCTTATTACCATCAAAACGGTGCAAATCGGAAAGGTACATAACGCCTCGATAATTTGTCATAACTTTGAGAAATTATAAAAGTTTAAAGTATTTACTTACGTACTAATAACTATTTCATTTGGTGATTTCGTTCATAGCTGAAACTGGAGGCTACAATAATAATAATAATAACAACAATAATAATAATAATCAGCGTCGAAATGTCAATGGAACACTAAAGTCATCAAATGGAGGAGGTGTAGAGGAAGAGGGAAGCGTAGGTAGTACCGGGAGTGTTACCTCAACCGGGACACAGGAAGAAGAAGAAGAATCTCGGGTAGTACAGGCCCAGACTGAAATGTTATCATGCTTAATTCCTCCTGTTGTAAGATTCAAAATATTAAATTTTTAAGTTGTAATTCATTTATTTCAGATGGAATTTATTTACCATACTTTTTTTTGTATTGTTTACTTTAGATTTCAGAAGTGGCCTCGCATAGTGCCTTGATACAGTGGAGTCATCCGGATAGGTTTACCGAATCAGGGGAGAATAAGTTTGCCGACATTGATGTATCAGATACTGATTTCCGATATGATGTGCATATCAGTGACAAGAGTAGGGAAAACCGTTTCATCAATTTCAAATCCATTTTTGTCGGTTCCGCTCTGTCATGCAGGTACCTTGAATATTTTTTGTATCAAGTTGTGTATGTTCAAAGTTGTCATTTACTAATCAGTTACTAAAATAATTTTTTTCCTATTTTTTCATAGGGTGAAAGATTTAAAACCAGGAACTTTGTATGCGATAAGCTATTGCGCCCTCCTAAATGATGTTAGAGGAAGTATGTCAGCAGCGTCCAATTTTACTACCTTACCCGATGTCCCTGATGCACCCCCAAGTCCACGAGCCATTTCCAGATCAAGATCTACTATCCAGTTTAAATGGAGTCCACCCGTAAATGATAATGGGTCTAAAGTTACAAGTTACGTTTTAGAGTATGACGAAGGAAAAGGGGGTAGTCATTTTGTTGAAACTTACCGTGGAAAAAGTAAACAGTCTACTGGTAAGTTTGAATTTTAAAAAGTATAGTTTTAAAAAAAGTAACTGTTAGGTTCACAATTCCTTTTATCTAATTTTCCTATAGGTATGTTCGCTTACGGCACATTTCATTAATCAGTATATATTGATTTGCTTATTTCAGTCGCCAAACTTCAACCAGCTTATTCTTACCAATTTCGTCTAGCAGCGATCAACCAATGTGGCCAAAGGTATTATTTTTTCTCAACCAATATTACTATCAGAAATGATATTTTTTTGTATCACAAAATTAATAACGTTGCTCTTTTGGATCTACAGTCGTTATTCTTCAGTTGTTACTGTGATGACAGCGGGTAGTCCACCATCCCAGGTCGCTTCACCAACCCTGAAAGGTAATTTTGGGCATCACTTTTAGACGCTAGTTTTGAAGCTCTGTTTACCGGAGAATTCTTTTATCATGATTTATCCTTTTCTATTTACACAGAGGCAGGAGTCACGTACCTGACCCTTGAGTGGCCCTGCCGACCAAGTGATGACGAGTATACCTTACGTAAGTACAAAACGATTAAAGTGTTACCTAGTTTTTTGCAAAAAGTTCTCTGTCAAGACACGTTTTGTAACTATTAATTTTAAATATTTTTTTATTGTACAGAAATGGAAGACCCATCAACAGGTCATGGCTATCTTTGTGTTTACAATGGTAATGCCCCTCACTATACCTGCATAGGACTGACGAGAAATTCCCAGTATAAATTTCGGGTAAGGATTGTCAACAAAATGAACGAGTTACATTGTTGTTTCCTTGATATACACTTATAATAATTTGTGTGACTTTTTTAATTATTATGTATCCATAGGTGAAAGCCCAAAATGAAGAAGGACATTCAAAATGGTCAAATGAAGTAATTTTTAAGACAATGCCGGCTGCCCCTGGACCACCACATAAACCAGGATTGAAAGGAAAAGTCCATGCTAATAGTTTTAAAATTAAATGGAGTGCTTCAGACGATGGTGGTGTTCCTATAACCGCCTACGCTCTTGAAATTGACCAAGGGAATGGAGGGTTCGAAGAAATTTATCGAGGCATAGAAACTGAGTACAATGTTGATAAATTATCACCTGGTCAGTCGTATGCACTGAGAGTCATAGCTGAAGGTCCTGGAGGTGAGAGTGTCCCAAGTGAGCCATGTGTCATCACCACGGAGCCAGTCTGTCCTGGGAAATGTAACTTTTTTTTCAATTTCTTGATATACGATTATTAACAGATTAATGAATTGTGTGAATTTCTAATTGCAAACATTTGCTTCCATTTATTATAGGTGACGTCGTTGTACTAAGAGGGAAACCAAAATCTAATTCCGTTCATCTCAAATGGAGTCCTCCAGATTGGGATGGTGGTTCGCCGATTTTGCAGTACGAGGTTGGCTGTACAACTCCTGATAATCAAACTCAAGAAGCTTATCGTGGCAAAGAGACTGACTGTTTCGTCAGAGTACTTCCTGGACGAGCATATCTATTCCAAATTCGTGCGTTCAACAGAATAGGGGTATGTCAATCATAATTTAAATAACGATATCTCAATGAGATAATCTCATAATATTTGCAATGAATAAATATTATTCTTAGGCTGGTCCATGGTCGGACCCCCTTGAAGTTGTTAGTGGTGCTGGTTCGCCGGACACACCTGGACCAGTAAAAGTGCAGACTAAGACAGCTCACATGGTTCTTTTGTCTTGGACTGAGCCATTGAACAATGGCGGAGCAATAACAGAGTACCGAGTTCAAATGGCAACGATTGCAACTCTTGCAATCGAGCAAGCTGCTGAGGAAGACAGTATGAGTGTTACTGAAGAGGGTGATAATTCCACGGAAGAAAAACAACCTCCTACACCTGTTGCACCATCATCACCCAAGACAGTTGCTCCTATTACATCTAACTTCTGTCAAGTTTACCTTGGATCTGCCTTGTCTTGTGAAGTTAAAGCTCTTCAGGTGAGTTGACATGACTTGTTCAAAGCTTGTAATTGTTTAAAAATTACATATTTTCAAGTAAGAAAATTAATTGACAAATGTTTGTTTCCCCGCTCAGCCCGCTTCGGTTTATCTGTTTAGAGTACAAGTAAGTTGTTCATGACAAATTTGAATTTTTTCTACCACAGACATTTTTTTTTTACCAATATTTATAATTTTTTTTGTACTCTCCAGGCTGCAAATAATGCTGGAACAAGTGACTGGTCACCGGTGACAACTCATCAAATGCCTGCATCGTCCCCCTCAATGGTATCAAATGTAGAAGCTTCCGCCTCATCTGACTCTATTTCACTCAGCTGGTCACACCCAGCACCAAATGGAGCTGCTATTACACATTACAATGTGCGTAAATATATTTTTTCATGAATCTTTATATCTCAACTATTTTGGAGAGCTCAGTAAAACGAATCTTTTTGTATGTTTTAGGTCTCCGTTGGGGAAGCTGTATTCACAACGGCTACAAATTCCTATGTTGTGGACAACCTTATGGCTGATGCCCAATACAAGTAAGTTGTTAAAAAAGTTGTTTCTTAATAATTTTACAGCGTAATATTTTATTACAATGACTGTCATTCTGTAGAATTCGAGTCCAAGCTGTAAATGGAGTAGGACCAGGATCATACTCATCTGTAGTGAAAATTTCCACAAAACCATTGCCCCCACCACCACCAAAACTTGAATGTGTTTTAGCTGCTCATTTTTGGATGAAATTAAAATGGACCGAAACTAATAAGAATATTGAATATCTCGTTCAAATGATAAGTCCTTACCAGGATGAATTTCAAGTTGTTTATCGTGGAAATAACTGTAATTGCAAAGTGTCTCGACTTGCTGAAGATACACAGTATTTGTTTAGAATCTGCGCTCTTAACAAGTGAGTAACATGCTTTTTTTTATATTAAATTACAGTGTATAATGTAGACAATGCATTTTCAAAAAATGACTGTTTTGTTTGCTCTTACTTGAAAATAGATCCGGTCAAGGGCCATTTTCAGATATGTACAGGTTCACTACACAAAAAGCTCCTCCTTCACAAGTCAAAGGTAAATTCCCAAGAAATCTTTTAAACAGATTTACGAAACACCCTATTCTTTTAGAATTTATTGAACTTGAAATGTTTATGCAAAATATTTGTAATAATTCCAGGGTTGAAAGTAGAGTTAGCCAAGGAGCAAGAGATATATAAAATTGAGTGGGCAGATGTGACATGTGCTGATCCTGTCACTTATCAATTACAATTAGCCAAGCGAAGAGATCAAGAATTTAAGACAGTAAGTGTCCCGTGTACCAATTTAAAAATTATTACTATGTAGAAGCAATATTTGAAACTTTATTTTTAATAAACTATTTTCAGATCTTTCGAGGTGATGAGAAAAGATTTGACCTGTCTAGTAAAAATCTTGAAGAAGGTGTTGAGTTTACGGCACGCGTTTGTGCAATTAGAAAGTTAGAAGATGCCAGTAATTTGGTGGGACCGTATTCTAATGCAGTCAATTTCCTTGTGCCGCTATCTACTCTCTCAGACTCTGATTTTGCTACGAATAATTCGTCACTATCCAAGAATCTTTCATGTTCTCAGAGCTCCACTTTCCTTACGGTAAGTTACATTTAACATTAACACAAGTGAATAAATTAACTTTTGTAAAAATGTATTTACTCAGTCCCCTAATATATTGTTCACGATTTTGTACTTCCAGATTGTCGAGGACAAGATGAATAATATTAGTTATGAAAGTAAAGTTGGGATTGTGGCAGTTTTTGTCCTCATCTTTCTTGCCTTCGTAATCTCCCTGATAACACATCATGTTGTTTCCTGATCCGGAGCGTCAACCGTCGATTTCGTTCCCACGAAACGTCCACAAGTAGTAGAAGAAGAATTTCCAGAAAAAGATGATTATCCTTCGCTTGATAACCAGAGCTCCTACCTTAACCATTCATCATCCTCAGTATGTTACGTCACGAGGTGAAACTACAGCCTGTAACAACAATTCCTCTTGTTTCTTCCTAACTTTCAGGAACCCTTCATTCAGCCAATGCACACACACACAACTAAACAAACATGATTTAAGTCTGTACTTCCTCTTTATAATGGTGGAATACTTAAAATAACTTAATCCTTTGAAACTCTCTCAGTTAGAAATGGTTCATATGTACATGTACACTATAAAATAGGTTTTTAAACCAAAAGTCGTTAGATTCAGATAGAAACAAACCACACACACACAAACCAATTTTTGCAGATATATCCTGTATACAAGAATACCAAAATACTACACTATTGTAATGTGTTACAAAAGTAAGCGGTTACAATCACACAGACAGACAGAAGCAGAACATATTTGTTGTCGTCTCTTCTCATTCCTAATAAGTCGTCACATTTTACAGAAAAAAAGCCAGTTTTATTTCATCATTATATATTGAATACATATATTACATATATATTAGGTAGTTGGAAATAGATAGTTAACCAGTGAGTGAATATCATTTTCACCATAAATATCATTCGTGTACGTACAGACTAACGCGTTTGGTCTCTTTTAAGTGGTTTAGAAGATGAGAGAGAGTGTGTGTGTCAGTTCGACATATGTTTATTTTAAAAAATGCTGTACCTTATATTACTTACACGCTTTACATAATAATTCTGTGTGGGTAATGTTCGTCTTAGTTTAGCCCAAGAGAGAGTGGGAGAGAAAAACGAAAGTAAATGTCGCGAGTTTACTATTTTCATAATCGAGTTAAAAATTTTAATATACACTAATAAAAAAAATACACACAGATGTAAAATAATACTTGTTATTATTATTACTGTACACACAGGTGGGACAAAAAACCGCCTATCCTTAATTAATTAGAGATGATGAAAAGACTAAACGATTTCAAAAGGCTAAATTTAAAGAGAGCATGAACGTTGTCGGACTTTGATAAAACTTGTAATTTATTGTGATAAGACTAAAAGAAATCCCCAATTTTCCATTTTTTCATGCCAGGTACTGTGTATTTCTATATACGTAATGCCGCACACACATGGAAAATGATACAAAGTAATTTGATATGAATAGATGATAAAATATATACTTTATTATTTATATACATACATAAGTTATGTTCAGTTTTACGAATGGGCTTTACGCTTCCATATATATTATACATTTAGCTCGATATTTACAGTATACATCGTAGTTTTTCGCCTTAGTATCGTTCAATTATGTAACGACTACTTTATTTCAATATTATTATATATGTACTACTCATTGATTTATACAGGTATGATATATATAAATATTTTGCAAAAGTTTTTGAAATAGCTCTTTCCTCCAAGAATTTTGTGGAATTAGCTGCCATCACACACTTCAAGTCACACACAAAAAAACAAAAAATCGTCCGCACCGCACAATATTGTCTTTTTTTGGGTACGAGTACGAAGACAAGTTGATGTTCAGGCCTAGGAGAGCTTTAAATGAATGACTCATATATATTGTAGTAAGATTATAGTTTAAAAAACAAAGAGAAAAAAAAGAAAGATTTGTGTCAAGAACATTGTAACCAAGAAAAACAGTTTTTTTTTGTTTTAATTTTCTAGATGTTAGTCTTTATAGAGGGTAATATTTTCTGATTTACCGACCGATATGCCGTGCTAAAATAATACAATACATATGTAAAAAATGATGGAGCCTAACTAGATTTAGAGAAAGAAACATAACGTGCTTACTCGGTAGCTGTTTGCGAATTAAGCATAGAGGCTTGAATCTTGAATTTATTAAATATTATTACACACACATATATTATATATGAAGTAGTTTAGTTGATATATAAACACTTTTTTTGTGTTATTTCCAAGACACGTTACATACAATTGTACATGTATAATAATAGTACATTCTCTAGAAGTACATCATAAAATAGAAAAGATGACGATCATTTTTCTAATATTGTTTTTTAAAAAATTTGTTTAATATTTTCTAATGTAAAATATGGTATGGGCTTAATGGCTTATATAAATTATGATTCAATGATGAGAATAGCAATTTAATGATAGGGAAGAAATAGTAGTATAGTGTGTAATTTAAAGTATTTACATCATACTGTGTGTTATACAACAACATTATATTTTTTAAGACAAAACGTATAATACCTTATTACAGTAGTTATAATTAAAAATACGTATTTGGGTGTATTTATGCTATTACATGATATACTTACATTATATGCTACACAACGTGAAATCAACTTGTCTAAAGAAAAATGTCTATTATGTCGCTTAGAGTCAGTGTAAAGATTCTGAGTAGTAAGTTTTTGAGTTTGTTTAGCTGGATATCACTTGACTTAAAGAGAAAGGTATGTAAAAAGTCCTTGTGTGTTATATAGAAATGATGATGAATTAACATATTATAATTTTGTCAAGAAAAATATTAATTATTATTTGTTTTTGCTTTACGCGTCAAGAAGATGAAACTTTGTAAGAAGAATATTATAATTACGAATTACATATACTACATACATGAGTTGAATGACTTTGAACGTTGCTAAATGTACACTTGATCTGTGATGAAAATTCTGTCTAACTGTTATTGCTACATACATATATATTATTATACAACAATTATTAAAGCTATGTACTATAAGAATGGCTCCTCGCATAGTATATATAGTGGATTATACTGTATACTTGTGTGAAAAAAATACGTGTATTAAGTACCAACTTCACATTTTGTGTAAATATCAATTTGTCTCTCATATGAATAATATATATACGTAAGATTAATCACAAATACCTACATAACTGTTTCTATCAACTATTATTAATTAAATAAAAGTAATTTTGGTGTTTAAAACAAAACCTATTTATGTACGGTTTTACGGTATGTACTAATCAGAACATTACACACAATTGTTGTCCCACAACAACAACAACTGAAGAACAACTTGTATGTGGATAACAGAGAAAACGTTTTTTAGATAACTGAAGAGAAACACACACATTACAACAAAGCTTTGTGCTACATACTTATATAGCTCTGCTCTACTACTACTACTGCAAAAGATTAATGAAAAAAAGGCACTGAAAAAAATGAAGAGACATGATACTGGGATGGGAAAATGTCCGTAAACTAATGATGAATTACAATGTTATTGAGTACCGTGTAGGATTTTGATTTTGAACGAAGAAAATTACTGAATGTACCAAAATACGAAAGCAAGATGATTGATCATATACTAGAGACTAGATTTACTAGGATTCTTCTATTGGAACACCTACCTGGATGATACATTACTAATCGATAGAGAGAGAGAAAAAAGGTGTATTTTGTGTGAAACTATTAATTTTTTGAAATATTTTTGGTGCTATTCGTGTCAATCGTCGCTATCGCCATTAATTTACATAGATATATATATTATGAATTTTAAAATAACATACATACATAAAATAATGTCGAAATGTATTGTGTAATCCTGTTAAACTTCTTTATATATTGTAATTTGTAATAGTAGTTGTACAAAAAGGAAAATTGCTATATATATAAATTGACATATGAAAGCATAAAAAATGGACAAAAAAGAAAAGGGGGAAAAATAAGAAAATTCTATGAGGAGCTACTCTAATACTATAACCTATTATTAGAATATTTAAAATCAGAAAAAAACAATATAAAATATGATGATAAACTAAAACTACTGATTATGATGATGACTGTGAGTGTACTGAGAAAAGAAGAGAGAAAAGTGGCAAAAGGGATATGGAAAAGAAGAATATAAAGAATAAGGTTAGTACTACAATATATTTGTGTTTATCCGCATGTCAAATGTACAATACTATATCTAATCTCATAGAGTGTATACCCCAGTTTTGTTTCTCTTCTCTTCAGACAAGTTAAATCAGGTGTATAATTACTAAAAATAATATATATATATTATATTATATTTCAGCTTGATGTGCGTCCGTTGCGACTAAAAAAATTTTATTATTGTACACACAAATACACACACAACTATATTATTATAATTACTACTACATATATGATTAAAATGATGATGATGATGATGATGCAAAGTGCAATGATGATAGAGAGAGGAAGCGTACATGCAAATTTTACCTGAGTCTTGGTATATATATGTATAAGATAAAAGAAAAAGTACATATATATATCATTATAAAAATAGATTTATGCCTAAACATTAGTCTATAAGAATCTTGAGAAATAAATTTTTGTTTCGATGAGTTTTGGGTCATTCCGAATTTGATGTATTTTTTTCATTTCCATTTCATTTTACCATAACCGTGGTGTACGAAATCACTGAAAAAAGCATTGAAAAATTGACAAGCATTGAAATGCACTGTTCATACCTACCGGAAATCCACGCACACACACGGCAATGTTGGCATTGGAGATTCATTCGGAAGATTTAGTATGAGGGAAAGTTCCTCAACTGCACTAAATTTAACATTAAACTTAGCCAAGCAAGGAAGGAAGGAAGAGAGACTCTGAAAAAATCCTCTTTAAAAAACAATGCATCATGAATTAATCCGGTTGTCTTATTCCTCCCAAAAACCATTAGAAAAGTTGAAGATTTCAATTTGAAATCATTATTTTCTCAAAGTGTGGGTTGTGTACTTAATTGGGGAAGCTAATTGTGGAAGCTACACAAGATAGAGTAATTCAAGGTAGGAAGAAAGCAGAGAGAAAGATTTTTATTAATAAAAACAGCACACAACTCAGCACACCACACACACACGTTTGTATGAAAATGCTGAAAGCAAATTTCGTGGACGGTCGGTGTAGAGAAGAGTGTGTGTGTGTGTGGACGTGTTATGTTAGCAGCGTTTCCGGGGATGAATGAGATATATTTTTTGGCCTGTAGCAAAGAAAGAGAGTCAAGAGCCTCAGAAAAAAAGCCAGCAGCCACACGACTTTATCACGTATTATACTTTACAGACTGTATATCATCTTCATCTCTCTTCTCCTCCTTTCAATCTTGACTTGAGTTCAGCGTTAGAGCAGCGCATCAAAAAAAAAATATAATACTTTTTATGTTCGACCATCATGAAGAACAAAAGGGAAGAGCCACATCAGTTCCTAATAATTGATCCCGACTATTTTCTAACACTCTAATATTACATTTTCACCAAAGAACAACAACAACAAAAAACAAAAACAGCTATTGCCACAATTGTAGAGATACAATATAGTCAACTGCAACAACGACTTTGTAGTGAGTGCACTCACTAAACATATTTAGTGTAGAAAACATAAAAGAGGAGCAAATTCACGCTTGAACCGTTTTTATGTGAAATTTTTAGCGTTTTTAGCGTACAAGTGTACAATTGAAAACTGTTGTGGTCGGTGTGTGTACTACTACTACATATTAAAAAAAAGTACTACGTGTGTGTGTGTTTGTGAATACTGAATAGTCAAATTGAAAATTGTTACACGGGGGTGACAAGTGTTTGTTTGCGTCATTCCAACAAAACGGGGAACAAAGCGGAGAACAGTAAATTAGAACTAAATACACAGTTTAAAAAAAAGTAAGAATTTTCTCACTTTATTCCTCTCAAATACTCTTCCCACTCACACAATCACACTCTGCACATTTTTGCACTGTCCACACCGCGGCCCTTTGCCTTCAAATAGTTTTTAGTGAACGAAAACGATTTGCAAAAAAAACTACATAAATACACACGACAAATAGTAGAACATCTCATCATCATTTACATGTTATACAATACATACACTATAATGGTTTGCATTACGGCACTTTTGCCATGATTCTTCTCTTCGTGGCATTGCTAAAATTCTTGTGATCTTGTAACTATTTGTTGCTTTTCCCCCTCTCTTCTCTCAAGTACATATTATACAATATGTTATATCATAGGCTACGAGTAACAAGTCCAGTGGCAATTCAATAATGGTTCATTTTTGTAGGGAGAATGTGAGCGTGAAAACGTGAGATGTATTTAGAAACCGCCTTTGACTTGGTAGAAGAAGAAACGAAAATTCTTTTTTAAAAATATACACTGCGTGTATGTATACAAAAATACAGGAAAGTACAGCATGGGAGCTGTAAAAAAAGTCAAGTCACTCAAGACTCACTATTTTTGATGCTTTATTTATCTAGTTGAAGGAAAAGTAGTTGTCGGCTAACAATAATACACACACACACACAGTTGTACAATATAATAATAAATGTTATGATTCTCATATAACATCATGAGTGAAGAAAAGGATGGAAAGGGTACACAGAGAGAGAGTAGTGTGTATTATGTGTATATATATAAATTATGTAATTCATGAAGAGGATTTGTTCACAAGTCCGAGAAGAAGAACGGACTGAGACTGCAAGACTGACTGTGACTGGGGATGAAGGCAAAGGCAAAGGCAAAACTCATTACAAAATAATGTGATCTCATCATTTCATTTTTGCAGGTCGTCTACCTTGAGCCTCCTAACAAAGTATAAGTAAAGGGATATTATTTTGCACTTAACTGGGCATGATGATATTCGTCTAATTACAAGCCCAAACCAAAAAAAAAGAGAGTAGTAGTGAGCAGACTTTACCTTTACATATAATACATCATCATCCTCATCTTCCTCAACCCCTGTTAAATGTTTACACAGTGTGTGTGTGTGTATACTATATATGCAGTTAAACAGTAGCCCCTGTAGAGTTCTCCTCCTCCTCCTTCTCCTCCTGGGCTCTCTCTGCATGCAAAAAGCCGGAGGAGCACAGAAAAAAAGTTTAGAGAGAGAGAGAAGAAGAAGAAAAAACTCTTTTCTTTTCTTTACTCCGCTATAGTCAATTATTTATTGTACGTGCTGCAGTTTTAATGATTTCTCTCTACAGTGAGACTAACTGTTAGAATATTACAGTCGGCGATCACCTGGTCAGTGTATACACCTTCCGTATAAATGAAATAGTTTTTACTTTTATTCGCACTCTAGTCCACAGTGGACCTTCAGTTGTCAGTTCCATTTGATCATTTTGACTTGACTTTGGCATTTATTAGTCAGTGGCGGTGGTTCATCTCGTCAACTTTTGTGTATCCTGTCCTGTCCTGCCCTGTCTACTTGCTTCTTCTTTTCTTTCCCCCCTCCTCACTCATACACATTTCAATTACACACTCACTCACTCTCCATATCAAACAAACACACACATCCCATCCTATTGTTACTGACTATTAAACTTCGTCAAGTCTGAGGATAAAAAACTCCAAGACCGGTTATTTCAATTGAATATAATCAATTTAGTTATCTGTACACATTATAAAGAACCAACCACCTCCCGAGTAACAAAAAGTGAGAGTGTTTCGTGTGTGGATGTGTGTGTGGAACTTGGGACTTTTTTTTACTGTGTGTTCCATCAACATTAATTAGTTAGAATTTGAGTGGAAGCTACTTTTTTTGATAAAATATATATATACATTTTTTTATTCTCAAAGTAAATAAGAGATGAAGACTGACAGTATCATCACACAACCATCACTCCTCCTCCATCTCCTCCTCCTAACATGTATTTGTGGACAACTCAGTCTCTCACAAATCATCGGCTCCAGGTATTGCTAAATCTTTTACCTTCAAAATCTTTTGTACCATGAAAATTTGAAGCTGTAGAACTTTAGACAAATAAATTCATAATTGTACTGAAAAATCTTCAGTGAAAATGAATTGACTCTCAGTACTAAATGAGACTAATTGTAGTCACTCTACAATAATTGAAACATTTTCTATTTGACCAGCGTTGTCACGTCCGTCTCGGTCGTCCTCGGAAATGAAGGGAAGGATGAAATCCCGACTACAACCCCATCAGTCATTGATGATGATGATGAGAACGAGACAATAGTCCCGAGTATACCCACAAAACCCACCAAACCCGAGAAAGGAGTTCTCTCCGTCATAGCAACCCTGAAAGACATTGTAGAGAAGGAACAGCAAAAACATGAAGAGAAAGGTAAATCTTCGTCAGGATCCTCAACACTGAGCATGAAGCGGCCAATGCCACCAACGAGTGACCCAGTCCAGTCAGATGAGAGTGCCCCGATGTCTACTAGGGTTCAACATGATGATTCGGATGACGGAGACGAAAGTTTGGAAGATGACGACGACGACGGGGATGAGGATGATGTAATTACTTTTTAAAATCACCACAGTGTTGTCTTTTACAAGGAAGATGTTCTGAACAGTCAAGTTTATTTATTTTTGATTAAATTTCAGGATGACGAGGACGAGGATGACGATGAAGCCGATGACCAAAATCCAAAAGGTCAGAATTCCACCTTCCCTTCCTTTCAAATTAAGTCTCATTGAATGTCCTACAACCTTTTTTTGTTATTTTTATCTTACTTTTCATAGGACCTCCGGTGAGAAAAACCCCGACGACGACTGTGGTTCCTTCGACAAAGGATGACAATGACACGGCCACCTCAGCAGAAGTGAATGAGGCAATCCATAAAATTTCTGGAGCTCTCCTTACCCCTGGAAAAGGTGAAAGTGACAAACCGATCGAGAATATCGTGACTGATGTCCTGTCTTCCATAAATGATGCTAGGAATACAACAACAACTGTGTCCGGTCCAACAACCACTCAACCACCACCAACTCAACCATCAACAGCCAAAGCTACTTTATCTTACTCTTATGTCACAACTTCAAAATATTCCAGAGTGAAACCGTCAATAGTCACAACAGCAATCCCAGCAACGACAACCACCACCACAACTAGTCGTCCCAAAACAAATACAGTGACAATAAGGACACCCTTACATCCAGCAGCCCCTGCCCGGACTGGACTTCGGACAACACTTCGACCCAATCCACCTCCATCTCTCTTTTCTCAGAGTCCCTCAATTGCTCCTCATTATGAAAATACACCGATACCCGAAATTGGAAAAACTACTTCCTCAAAATTGGATGGAATCCAAACTGATGAGAATTTGACAGTGGAGGCAGAAACTGAGGAGGAATTTGAAAAAGTTTTTGATGACAAACCAATGCCAACTACCAGTCCAAGTACCAAAGCACCTAAACCTACTAAACCTCCGTTTCAATATTCGACAGTCAAAAAACCCAACATGACTTCCAATAATCGACCCACGGATTATTATGATGATGAAATCTTTGGTTTTGACGTAAGTTTTTCAATAATTTTAGATTTCTACAGGAGCATGGAGAAATTCAGTTATCACTTTTATGATTTCCTTAGCCGTACCAGACTTTCCTTCATGGAGTCTATGTCCCTGTTCCAGTAGAAATGGGAGATGGTAAGTGAGAATTACGTTTTCATCTTTTTTAAATTCCAATGTCCGGAATTTCAATCCAATTTTCTATTTCAGATTCCTTCATGATGCCCACAACAACATTTAGACCAATGGACGATGAAGATCAACATCATTCTCACATGCACAGTAATATGCACGGATTCCGACCCAACATGAATAACAATAATAATATGCACCACCACAATCACAACAACAACAACAACCACATGAACCATAACATGAATCATAATATGAATCATAACGTGCATCAAAATGTCAAGACGGGAGGAGGAGGGTCAAGTGCTCACAATCACATCAGAAAACCCGTCCCATCCTTACCAGACCACTTGCATCGTCCCCGTCCATCCCACTTGCAGTATCAACATGGAGCAGCAGAGGATGTTGACCCAGAAACAGGGCTTTTAGCCATCAAACGTCCTTCAAGTGGTACCCAACAACAACAACAACAACAACAACAGTTACAACAACAACAGGCAGAGGAAAATTTTTCAGTTGACCGTCTTACTTCCCAACCTCGACCACTATTACCTCGTCCAATTGTGGATAATTTTACAAATCATCACAATGAAGCACATCATGGAGGAGGTCATGGCCACGGAGGCCACGGAGCGCATGGGGGACATGGAGGTCACGGGCACGGGGACCATGGGCATGGAGACCACGGGTCAGCTGAAAAGAGACCTTCTTTCAGTCCAGCCCCACCTGGGTAAATAGTAAAGCTTTATGAGGGCACTACACTTTTGTAATGTTTTACTAATAATAAAAAACTGCAATTATGAACAGGAATCCAGGACTGGAAGCAACCATAACTAGAGTTGACCCGGAAATGAGAGCCTTTATTGATATTAACAATCGACTGGCTTTGAGACTTTTCAGCAGTGTCACAAATCCAGTGTCAAAATCCTCTTTTTCATACAATAATATGGTTTTGAGTCCATTCACTATTATATCGTCCCTTGCAATGATGTTTTTGGGTGCTCGGAGTTCCACTGCATCTCAATTGGATGGTCTTCTCCAGTTGGACGACATGTTGACTTTTAACCCTCACATGTTGTACAATAATATTACGCAATCGTTCCTGTCTCAACCTAATACGGCAGCTGCTCTCATCAGATTATTGATTGCTGACAAGGTACTATAGTCATCCTGCCCCAAATATAATTTGAAATCATGGGAGAAAGTTTTTTTCATTTTTGTGTCATCATAACCAATTTACAGAGTAAAGGAGATGTCCTGGAATTTTTCAAGACAAGAGTTCAACATTTTTATGATGCTAGAGTAGAAGAGGCTGACTACAAATTTGCTGGTCATCTAGCTCAAAGTATTATTAATCAAATGACCCGTGCTCAAATTCAACGACACTCTTATGAAATGCTCAACTACAGTCTTCCTTTGAAGGGTCCAATGTCCCTTCTAACTTCCACATTTTTTGATGTGAGTCACATTGTCTTTTGTCCATTTACAATCAGTTTCAAAAAGTGTCAATGTGACCAAATTTTGTTTTTGTACAAAAAAGGGTCAATTCTCACCCTCAAAAGATCAATCCGTGGACAGTATGGACTTCATTCATCTCGCTGGTAAAAAACAAGTCTATTCAATGAATCGAAATGATCATCACAATTATAATAGGTTATGTACTAAAGATGTCTATTAATTTTGCAGCCCTTGGTCGTCGTCTCATTCGTGTCCCAGCTGTTTCCTTTAAAGATTCATTAAGGGCTGCCTATGACAAAGATTTGGATGCCACAGCCGTAGAGATTCCATACACAACCCGAGATTTGAGTTTGATCCTTCTAATGCCTGGTAAAGGAGTTTATTCATCTGTAATGAAATGAAGAGAAACTGTATGGGAATGACGAGTAAATAGTATTTTTCTACTCTACTCTCACAGGTCGACCAGGTGAATTCGCAATCGGAGGAGTGTCGTCACTGAAAAACAGGTGAATATAATGACATGAAAAAATTAATCAAATTATGGTAGGTCCTGCAAAATCAATCTTCATTTTCTTTATAGGCTCACTCTGGAATCTTGGCATTCTTTGATGCGGGGATTTTATATTCGGTAAGTTGACACTTGTGCATAATATTTATTTACGTGTTATTATAGTAATTTATATAATCATGACTAACTTTTTTTTCTGTCTCTAGTGACCCCTTTAAAGTAGTCTTTCCTAGATTCAGACATCAGTCAAATTTAAATTTAACGTACACCATGCAAAGGATGGGACTGACAGACATGTTTCAACCCACTATAGCAAAGTTTAAAGGAATCAATGGATTGTCTGATCTCTATCTAGACCATAGTATGGTTCATTTTGCTGAATTTGGAACATGGGAAAAATTGTCTGACACTCTGACAGAGAATATTCAACAAAGTAATAAAAATTTGGACCTCATCAGAATCCTGAGACCCCACATTCGAGAACATTATGGGAATTATGGAGAGCCAATGTCTGTCAACGATTGGATCTTCATGTCAAGGAATCCTAGTGTCACCGGTCAAACCCGCTCAAATACTAACCCAAGACCAAGGAGTACAAATTTAAATAGTAATAAGGCATATCCTAATGTTGGCTCATCGTATGCTAGGATTCATTCGAGTAGAGCTCGACAATTTAAGGAAGCTCTTGTATCTAGTTTTAATCCAAGTCATTCAGAACGCACCATGTCTAAAATTTATTACTTTAGACAAGAACCAACGAATAATGAACCAGAAACTGTACTAAGATTTGAAAGACCATTTGTTTACTTACTGAGGCATAATCCTACTGGTCTAATCCTCGTCACTGGTCAGTACACTGAACCTGTAACTGAGGAACAACCGTGAAAAAAAATTCTCTCATAGCAAATTTGTAAATTCATTTTAAAAAATCGGAAAATTTAAGTTTAATATATATATCACTTTTGGATTGTGTGATATTGTAAAGCTGGGGGGTCCTTTTCTCATTGTTTTTTATGAGTTATCACTGTACATAGGTTGTGAATAATATTTATTTATTTTATTTATTTTTATTGTTGGGAATTTCATTCATTGTGATTTTTGTTGTTGTTATTTTGTATTATTGTGAGGATATGTCGCCAAGTTTTTTTAAGGAATAAAGAATCGTCTTTCATAAATTTTAATAAAAAAATTATCGTGTTTGGACTCTATCCATCCCATCGTGCAGCTGAAATATCAAATAGTTGAGGTAGCATGAGAGCAATTCAACAACAAACAAAACTCTTTCTTGTATACATTTCCTTTAATATCACAATGACGCAAATATAAAATTAGCAAATATTTTCATATCTACAGTAGTAGTATGTTGTACACTGTAGCAGTACGTACACGACGAACGATTATATATTCCGAAAATAGTAAGTAAATTTTTTAACAATATGTGTAAACTCTACTAAATTGCGATATTCAACGTCGTGACGTACGATTATTTAGTAAATTAAGGATATGACACAATTATTTATTTATAGGTGTGCGTCTTGTCCAAAAAGTCTTAATATCATGCGCAAAATGTTACAATTATTCAGGAAACAAAAACAAACCGTCTTGTTTTTTTTTCAAACGTCTTTCCTCTAAGCTTCAAATTATAGTTTGAGTTTTAGAACAACCTTCTTTGAACCACGTACAAGACACAGGCAAAGAAAAAACAAAGAGCGAGACAGATTAAGACTTTGTCAGTCCATTCTCGACGCCCATACTTGGCCAACAGTTTTTGAGCAGTGTTGACTACTGAATTTTGCATTCGCAATTCATCCTGATTAGCTTCAATAGTTTTTGTCGAAAGGGCTGAAAAATAAAATCATTCAATAAATAAAGAATTCAATTATAATTATTGAGCTATTTAAAGGAAAATATTTTTTATAACACTTACTTAATTGCTCAAGCGTTCCTTGACTCCGTTTAACAGTGTCACTAAGAATTTGCTGAGAAGCTAACAGACTGTCTGTGATTCCAGAGGAAGTCTTGACTGCTCCACCACCAAATCGCCGTTGACTAAAAATATCGTATAATAAGTAAATAATTGATACAGCATATGCTCATGGATAAGATTTTCAAATCATATTTGGATAGTCTCTCTTTACCTCCTATCTTCAAATGGACTTCTAGAAAGACTCAGTAAATCCTGCCTGTGTTTACTGTTGGCCACATTTTGAAAATCAAGAAGAAGTTTCCGTAGAGTGGATTGAAGCCTGTTAAAAGACAAAATTCCTTTAATTCTTTCAGAATTAAATCATTTTTAATTACATACATTTTTTTTAAAAAAGAATTTACCCTTCAACACTCAAACAGTAAGTTTTGGCTTGATCTACAACACGAGGAGAAAGAGATTTGTACTTGTAAACTGTACTCATGTCTTCTGAAATTGACTTGAGAGCCACAATTTTCTCTCGAGCTTCCTTGGTTAATTCTGAAATTTGATTCTCTTCATATTCATTCAATGGATCTAAAACTTCCCTTTTACGATATGAGTGTAAATGCTGTTTAAAAAAACAAAACAGATACTTGTTAAGTACATTCAAGATAACAATAAGTGAGTATTTCATGGCAAACTCACATTACAGGCTGTCTGAACTAACTGTTTGCAATCTGCTTCCAATCTTGTAAATTCATCTTTGAGCGATTTGCGTTCCTCTGATGGACTTCGTATAATTGGACGACGTCGAAGGGCTCCATGATCGTCCTCTTCATTTAAATACATTTATAAAAAATATTTTGTTGCTCAAATAAGTCGAGTCTTGAAGAACAAAGATGTAACCTAAAAAAATAAACAAAGTAGTCTATGCATTTCCTTATGTTCAATGCTAAAATGTGTGTATGGCTGCTACAAGTATTGCAATAATTCTTTTTAAAGTGAACTTACCAAACCCAAATGATGATTAAAAGACGATTCAATGAACCCCGACGAAATCTACCTGTTATAAAAAATAAAATTGGAATGAACAGTGCAGATTGAAAATATTTTTGTCTGAGAGCTTCAAAAACCCCCTCGCAATGGCGATATAAATTTCGCCTGGGGCTCTTTCTATGCATAACACATCCTCAAAATTTTGTAACTTTACTAGTTTTTTGAAAGGATTTTATACATTTAAAAATACTCACTACGTTTTTTTGTATCTTGAATGTGATTGACACGGAATGTCCAGTTTGAAACATAAACTTGGTAAGCTAATCTTGGTTGTTCTTGCAGTGCAATTAAGTGACTCATTCACAAACTGTGAGAGTGCAAAGACTTTGATCAAAGAAATTTTCATTTTTTCGTTTTGTGAACTCCTCCTAATAGTACATGTTTGTGATATATTTGTAACATTATAGGGAAAGGGTCAATAACTTTCTCTGAATAATTTTTCGGAAATGTCTGGGAGTTTAGGTAAGATGATATTTCCATTTAATTACATACAATTAAATTTAGAAACCAATTGTAAGACTATATTTTATCCATTGTAAAAACAAGTCAATCTTTCTGTTGTCCAAAATTAATTTGAACTATATTCTTTTCATTTAGGCCCATGTAATTCTGGCACTTTCAATTACGTCATCGCAAAATATGATTACACAGCCCAGGGTAATCCCAGTTCATAATTTTGTTCAATTACATACTATACAGATAAAATGAAAACAAAGGGTTTAAAGCTTATATTGAAAATATTTTGAAACTGTAGGTGCACAAGAGTTAGACTTGCGGAAAAACGAAAAGTATTTATTGTTGGATGATTCGAAACACTGGTGGAGGGTCCGTAAGTGCTCATTATATCTTTATAAGAGTTACACATTTTGAAGGTTCAGTTAAAACTCAAGAGCAAATATAAGTACTCCAAGCCCTTTAAAATTCGACAATGTGTTAATAACGTTTTCTACCTTGCATGTGCCCGACACTGACAATGATGTATAGAAAATACCAGATCACAGGTACGGTACAATTTTTCTTGTATTTAACATAACATTAAAGAAAGAGGTTCTTGATGAATTTATCATAATTTTCTGAATTCTATTCTTCAATTTCTGAACTTACAGTCCGGTTATGTCNATTTCTGAACTTACAGTCCGGTTATGTCCCAAGTAATTACGTTAAGAGAGAAAAACCCTCAATCTTTGACAGGTATGATAGTTTAATCATTTAAAAATGTGTATCTTAAATTTACATTTGTGATGACTTGTGAGGTAAATAAAATGTACTTGTAAACTTTTGCAGTATAAAGAAAAAGGTTAAAAAGACATCTTCCGGTTCGAAAACATTGCCAAACTCACCTTCAAGATCAATCGAAGTACCTCCTGCCACTCATATAAGTCCTTCACACGGTTATAACAATGGACCTTCGGCTCATTTTAAGCAAAGACCTCTGGATCCTCAAGAGGCAATCGGCAGTGGTGAGTAGAATAGAGAATTATTTTTTTGCTCTTTATTTAACTAGTTCATAATGATCATTTGAGTATTTACTGTTATCTATTTTTCTTCTCCAAAAGCAATCGTCAAGTACGCCTACCAAGCTCAACAAATGGATGAATTAGCATTGATGAAGGGTTCTCGTATATTGATTTTAGAGAAATCAAATGATGGTAAGAATCTCATTCTTATATTGTACATTCAGAATGTAAGTGTTAATAGATTATCCTGAAAGCTGAGTTTTTTTTGTATAGGATGGTGGAAAGGTCAATTTGGCAATAATATCGGCTGGTTTCCGTCTAATTATACTCAAGAAGAAGGTAGTTATTAAAAATTAATTCTGTTCCTATTACAAGTACTCTAGCGCTTTGAACGGAATTGATTTTATATTCAACTTTTTCTAACTGTAATCCATTAGAAGGTGATGACGAAACCGTTCACACATACGCCATGGCTGAAAACGTGCTTGACATAATGGTTGCTCTCTACAATTTTACTGCCCAAAATGATCAAGAACTAAGTTTCATGAAAGGGGATAGATTGGAAATAGTTGACAGACCATCATCGGACCCGGATTGGTTTAAAGCCCGGAATTCAAATGGTCAAATTGGACTGATACCACGCAACTATTTGCAAGGTTAGATAAATTCCAGCATTCTTCAACAGTGTAAGACAGTGTAGAATCAACACACAATTACTTAATGTACTACTATTTCTGATTTCCAGAACTGAGTGAGTTCCTCACACAACCACTTAGAGAAACGAATGGAGTTAATAACCATCACAATCGTAATATTCACGACAAGTCATTCTTGGCCGGCAAATCGTGGTATTTTGGTACGTCAAGCAGATTCACAATATTATAGTTGTTTGAAAAAACTTGTTTTGTACAGGGTGGCACATAACCTTTGTCTCCCCCCCCTACAGCCTAG
>WJFB01001672.1:0-27977 GCA_009870185.1 Pygmarrhopalites habei
CATCAAGAGAGAATGACTTCAACCCCATATGGAATTCTGGAAATCTTGCACAACAATTTGTTGTAGATGCATTTTTGAAAGTTGAGACAAACAGACAATACTGGGTCTACAAAAACCAAGCTCAACTCCGTGTCGACATGTAGAAAGGACTCATGGACCATGTGAATAGTAAAGCAGGAGTTGAAGGTATGAAAGCTGGGAAAGTGTACATTTTACCTTCCTCTTACAAAGGTAGCCCTAGATGCCAACAACAAAATCAAGATGCAATGGCTATAACCAGGAAATTTGGAAAAATTGATGAGTTCATCACAATGACATGTAATCCAAATTGGCATGAAATAACTGACAATTTGGAAAATACACAAACTGTCGCAGATACACCAGGCTTGGTTGCGCGTGTCTTCCACATAAAATTAAAAGCATTACTGGCTGATATTTTGGAAAAACATGTGGTTGGAAAAGTTTTGGCCAAGGTTCATGTGATTGAGTTTCAGAAAACGAGGCCTCCCACATGCACACATCATTTTACTCTCCGGATTCTCCGGAATAAGACATTGAAGACGAAATGGCAATTGCTGTGAGAAATATTGTGTCATTTAATGATGGACAAAAAGCAGCGATGGATCATTTGGAAGCCGTGTACAATAAAAGAGTTACAGAGTACTTACTATTCTCAGATGGGCCAGCAGGATCTGGTAATAAATTTTTTTACAACACTGATAAGCTATTTCAGAGCTCTTGGTCAAATTGTGTTAGCGTGTGCATTTACTTGAATTGCTGCTAATTTATTGACCGGAGAGACAACTGTTCACTCTTTATTTGGAATATCAATATGAAAACTCGGTCTCAAAGATATTGAAAATTTCTCCAGCTGCGGATGTTTTGAGGAAAGCAGTCCTAATAATAATTAACGAAATCTATGATTTCCAAAGACGTACTGAGAATTATTGACACACTACTTCGTGGAATAATGAACTGTGATTTTGAGGAAAGCAGTCCTAATAATAATTAACGAAATCTATGATTTCCAAAGACGTACTTAGAATTATTGACACACTACTTCGTGGAATAATGAACTGTGACAAACCATTTGGAGGAAAAATCATTCTAATTGGCGGAGATTTTAGACAGACATTACCAGTTACTCCCCATTCAAAAAGAGCTGAAATAATAGAGTCGTGTGTGAAGAATAGTCCACTCTGGCCACCTTTTCCAAGTATGAACTGACGGAAAACATGCGTGCCCATCCTGAAAAACAAGAATTTTCAAAGTGGTTGCTTGAAGTTGGAAATGGTTCTCTGAGCACATTACCACAATCGGAAGATGCAATTGAAATTCCAGACCAATGTCTAACTGATTATTTAATTGCTGACATTTCTGGGGAAAAGATATTGCAAAGCTCTGGAAAAATTCTTGAAACCTCCGCAATACTTTCACGTCTGAATGAAAGTTCATTGTCAATGAATGAGTCTGTCCTGCAGAGACACGGGTAAAGCTCGAACTTACGTGAGCGTTGATGAAATTCAACCAGATCTACTTAATCCAGACCGTAACTTAAATTTTCCTTTGGAGTATCTGAATACTTTAACTCCATCTAATTTTCCACCTCATAAATTGAACTTGAAAATTGGATCACCAATCATGCTTTTGCTCAACCTCAAATAAAAAACGAGGTTTATGTAACGGAACCAGATTAATTGCGGTCAGAATGTTTGATAATGTCATTGAGACAAAAGGAGTTACTGGAACTGCCTCTGAAACTTAGTATTTATTCCAAGAGTCATAATGACTGAGAAAGACGTCAATAAACCCGTCCCGTTAAGAAGACGGCAATTTCCAATTAGGGTTGCTTATGCCATGACTGTAAACAAATCGCAAGGTCAATCTTTTGATAAAGTGGGAATCTACCATGAGAAACCTGTCTTTAGCCATGATCAGTTTTATGTCGCAGTTTCCAGAGGAAAAGCGTTTTCCCGAGTTAAAATTCAAATTACTGACGACAGTAAACAGGGTAAATTGTTGAGAGGGAGTACGAAATTATTTACACCAAATATAATATACTGCGAGGTACTTGGATCCAAATTCTCAAAAAAAGGACCGAATAATGAAGAAGTACACTCTCCCCATGGAAATCGTAAAAGAACTTTCTCTTCTACGAACTCCGGAGAAAATGAAAAGATTATACCACCACCAACCAATAGTGGAAAGAAACAAAAAATGAACAATAAATCTGTTGCAACTTCTCCAGTCACGAAACCTGTCGTGCAGCTGAGTGCTTTGCAACAGTTTAGATCCAGTTTTGATAACGGTATGCACTCCAGTCAAGAAGAACAGTTGGAATCAATTTTCAAATTTGGAAACTTTCTTTACGATTTGCTTAATAAGAACAGGTCCTTGAGATTACTTGAGAAAGCTCAGCTGAATTAAATACACTTACGGAGTTTGTAACGACTCTGTCATTACAAAACTACATTCGTTCGAACATGATTCAAGACGGAATTTCATTGAGTTTATTACCAAACGGAATATAAAATTTGCACCTGTGAAAACGGCTGGTATGGGTGACTGTCTTTATTGTGCAGTAGCTTGGACTATGTTTTATGATCAAAAGTTTTACAAAGTTTTAAAAATACTGCTTTGCCATGAATTCATATCAAACTCTATTTATTGGTCTGCTTTTGCAGAAAAGTTTGCTCTATCATTGACAACTATGACAATGAATTCCATTGGCAAATTTATTTGGGGTGGAAATGAGGACATTTATGGATTGTCAAAATTATTACAAACACATATTTACGTTTATGAAGAATTTCCATCAAATCTGGGTATTTTAACAGCAGCTCAAATCCAAGTTCACTTTGATAGAGCTCAATTGGTGGAGAACCAAGATGATCGTGATATAGCTGGGAACCAACACGTAATGTATCTGGAAAAATCTGATTTTGCAGATAAACAACCAATTTTGATTCATCACATTTCTATATCTGGTGTTGGTCAGCCGAATCACTTTACTGCCTTAATGGCTAAGTCAGGAAATGTGTTGAGATTAGTTCCATTCTGTCGACAATTTCGTCTTTGGAATCCTACTTTTCTTGATTTTGATTAAAATCCATATTGCGACAATGACAATAAGAATGAAAGGTTTACATCTATAATTGCTAAAGCGTTTTATCGTTTAATTAAAACCTGGTGGATAAACCCACCGAAGGGGTAAAAGAGTAAGACCTCCACGCGGCTTACCCTGGGCAACACAATTCGTTTGTGGCTAACTTTACTCATGGTTGACAAAAAGAAAAAGTAAAAATGGTGTTTGGCTAGAACATGTAAAAAGCTTTATCAAAATACCCACTTAAATTACAAGAAATTGGTATTTACAGAATTTGTGTAGGATGTAGTGGGTCCGAGATTACCTTGAAGAAAGAAATCGTGTCCGTGATAATAATAGTTTGTGTATATATATATGCACCAATGGTGCGTAGCACCTACACATAAGCTAGTACATTATATATGGAGGAGGGGGAGGAGGGAAATAGCGGCTCTTCCTCACGGCGCTTTGCGTCGCGACTCATATAACTGGTTCCGCGTATTTCTCCACGGAATCCATTGCTCAGTTCGAGAGAAACTAGATAGAGAGGAGACCACCGTCACTCTCTGTCATACATACGTTCTGAGGCACGTACTACAAACAACTGGAGAGAGGGACTTGGATGTACAGCCTGGAAAAAAAAGCAAAATGTTTCAATCCTCCTCGTATTCCACCACCTCCTCAGAGCTCAGTCTTCTTCCCGACTATAGCAGACTGAGAAAGGGGAAATTCATTATAGATATAAATACATGTAATGTAATATAATATAATAATACGGCCATTTGCTCTCTCCTCACAATCTGCAAAGAAATCTTTTTTAACCCGAGTCGACTATAGACCATATATCCTCTCTCTCGCGTCTTTTTTCGTCCTTCAACTTGAATTCCACTCTAAAACAAAACCACATTTCCCTTCTTTTATCAGGATATGCCTTCCTCCGTGCATGGAGTAGTCGACATCAGAGCTCTTGACTCTGGATGACGACAGCACGAGAGAAAAAAAATAATTAATTCCACTACAGTTTTGTGCATTAAGCACAAAAATAATGATAACAACACAAAAAAGAAAGGGAAAGGGAGAAAGAAGAATTCCAGACTCTTGATCTCTACTCAATGAAGGACCGTCTCTTATTACTCTTTAACTCCACTCCATTATTTCTTCCTTAGACTTGTAGTCATCAAAATAAAGTGTATTATTCACCTCAACTCTAACTCTGTGTGTCCCCTCTCTCCAGTCAATCCTGTCCTTGTTCATTAAAAATCTTTCCTGTTCCCCCACCCTACATTCATTTTTATCACACAAGTAACGATCAACACTGAGACAGTCCAAAAACAAAAGGTTTTCAAAAAAAAAATGTCAAGTCCATAACGGTGAATTCTAAATAAAGACTTTAGGTTTTCATTGAAACATCCTAGAAAAATGGAACAGGTGTGACTAACAGCAACATTCATTCTATTGTTTTTGTGTGAGGAGGAACACAACAAAAAACACTTTCCAACATTATAACAGCTATGAAAACACAAGCTCAATTAATTAGCACAGAGAATCAGTTGTCCTCTTCCGCTCATTCTAAACACAACAACAGGGAGGGAAGGACGTCGTGCTAATAGTCAAAGTTACACAACAGAAAATTGTACAATTGCCAAGGAACATTTTAATTTCAAGTTATGATACTTTAATTATTTCTTCACATTCCATCCTATGAATTCATATGACTCAAATTATTGTCAGTCTCCAACAATATGTACTTGTAGTCCTTGCGCTTCGTCTTTATATAAAAAAACAAACAACACGACTCTTCTCTCACATTTACAACAACTCATTACATTATCTTCTCCAAGTATCCAGGACAGACACAAGAAAAGAGGAAAGTCTGTTCGCTAAAACCATGTAAATACTCTTGATACAAAATTGAGGGAATTTTTTTGAAGGAACCATTTCAAATCTAAGAACAAAACAACTCTCAAACACATCTGGCATCTCAACATCCTCGCCCACACACACACACACTTATTCTACCGTACAGTCTCCATTGAAATCTCCCCTTTAATTTCTCCTAGGAATTAAATCAGTCTGGATCCAAATGTCAACCTTGTGAGATGTGCTTTCAAACCACCGCAAAATCAGTGATTTCCCTTTCTACATGTTTTCCAAAATCAAACCTAAACAACTTAAATCCCAACAACAGTGTACGCACAAAGTAATGAATACTTGGTCCAGAATTTATCTGAATGTGACCCAGGTCAAAAAACTGAAGGAATGTGTGACAGTACTGGAGACAATACGGTATGTAGGTAAATACCCTTTGTTTCAGACAACCAGGACCCGGATCCCGTCGTTGAGCATTGAGCACGTCTTATTTTCATGCATCCAGCTCTCTTTCTCTCCGTCTGCAAATTTCTCTGATATTTTTGTAGGATATTTCATACGTAGTCACAGTCACACTCCCTCCAGGATCACGTCCCCATCCCTTGTTGACAGTAGTAATAGGGTTGTCTATCCCCCTAACTTTCTGAGCCTGGAACTGCTAGGCAGCAGCGAAATACTGCACACATTTTCTTCCCTCTCCTTTCTCCCCAATATTCTTACATCAAGCTGATTAGAGAATTAGATGTTGGAAGCATCTGTGTCACGTCATTCTTCTTCTTTTCTCCTTTTGAGCACAGAACAAGAAGAAGAAAAAAACTGTCAAGGTTCTTATTCACGTTTCTTCTACCACGCACACGCATCCCCACACACAAAAGAAATAAAGACAAAAAAAATTCCCTTCACTCCCATCCCTGCTAGTAGTAATACTACCAAAAGTTAACCACATGCAGGGGGAAGTGGAACCACACGAACAAGGAAAATGTCTCGTCGACTATTTGTCTTGTTCCATGTTCCACTCCTGCCAGTCATCCATCTGTGTCCTCAGAGTTCCTCACTCCAGCTTATGCAATGAAATCTCTGCACTCTAATCATCAGCCAATTGTACATACACAGTCATCCGGATTTCATTTCGTATCACTCCCATTCATTCATTCACCCTCTCCCTTCACTAAATACCTTCATGTGCTTGACTCATGAAACGCAATCCAAAAGACAATATCATCATCACTCGTACAATACAACGGTGGAGTCGGGTCCAAAGACAATAATGATCAGTCAGTCTCCTTTCCCATTCGAACTAAGAGTGAAAGTACTCACCGCATCCGACTCTCCCTCCCTCACACACACAACAAATAATAATAACCTTAATGCTTTCCCCCACTACACAATATCTATAAATTAATGCTTTACACACACATTGGTATATACAGGACAATCTGTCATCCAATGATATCGTAGAGAGAGAGAGTCACTATTCAGTTATTACTCACACACAATTCACATGTACAATGCTCTCATAGTATTAGTCCCATCACACACACACACGCATAGGCATTATGAAAGGTTTTACTTTCTGGACGGAGGAATATTGTTCTTTTACTCTGCTTGCTGGTGCTGGTGCGTTAGTGATAAAGTCTCAACTTGGAGCATCATTAGACTTAATCCATAATTAAACCAGAGATTAGTCGCTAAATTTCCTCATCTATGAACGGAGAGGTCGACACATGATCACTTCACTCAACTCCCCAGAATCCACACTCAACAACCAGCCATGGACTCAAAATTATGAGTATAAAAAGTAAATCTCCTTCCAGCATTTACTGTCGACTCGGCAGGTAGTTGAATAGCGCTATCCACACACCCACAACTATCCTTCCCATTCGCTAATATTTCATTGCAATCCAGAAACTACAGCCCTCTCCCTAATTCCCGAAAGAACATAAAAAACGAGGTCATGACGACAGTTCTGAACCATTCCCACCAATTTACTCCAACTCTTCTACCCCTCATATACCTAAACTCAACTATCTATCCTCTATACACTTTTGCACATGTACACACACATCAAATAAATTGCTATTCAATCATCACACGACCCCCTCCTCCCATCTCAACACGTCGATACATACTTCTTGAACTCACAACACACAAACACAAAATGGATGGAGAAAAACCACAAGCCAAGGCCAAATTCATCATTTATTGATATTTATTTCATTTGCCATCTCCCCACACACAAACTCTGTATATTTGACATTTTCAGCCTTTCCACAACCCAAACCGTCAATCTTGTCTCTTTACGAGACAAACAGAGCATTCCACACTTCGCAAATAATACATTCTCCTTCTTCGATATGCATGGAATGAAAACCAAAAAACGTTTTTCAAAATCCAATAAAGTCTTTCATCTAATTTGAAACTGAGCTCTGAACCAATGAACCATCATCCACGTCCTATTCCTCCCCCACCCTCTACTCCCCCTCCTACAACTCTCTGTAATGATAACATTTTGTCATCCTATCCTCTCTATCCCCTCCACTCGTACAATACAAATTGCAACATTTATAACGCGGGGAAGGAAGTAGACCTCAGCTGAAATTACCCACTGAAATATTTCCATCGCCCGCTCCAGCTTACACGTTCCCCTCCATCACATGGAGTGGGGGAAATTATCCAAATTCCAAAATACATCCAAAGGGGCCCCATGAACATTCCCGAATTTTCTAAATGACTAACTTCCTAGTCATTTAGAACATCAACTCTCTCCCAACTAATTCTACATGATCATCCGGTCTTGGAGTCGTACGCAATGTGAACCATATTTGTTCCACCACACACACACACAATACACTTTCTCACATAAATTGATGGAGGGATACATTTTGTGTCCATTCGTCCATACCTTAAAGCACTAATACGTCGAGGTTCGTGCTCCCTTCCTCCATGGAATCCAACACATACAAACACACACACACACACACACACACACACACACACACACACACACAGACCGCCATCCCCATGACAACATGAAATTAACTTTTCCCATCATCTAAATGTAGCCAAGGCTGAGCAGTCGAGACCACCAAGTATTAGAGTGTAAACAAGAGAGAGTCACAAGGAAATTTATCCAAAACCCACCAATCTCACCTATAATAGGTATGGAAAGCAAGGAACTCTGCCAGATTAAATTTAGCCTACACATAAAAAGTACTTTCCCTCCCCCTCACTTCCAACACAGACAATATTAATACAAATTAATAATCTTCTCTCCGCTCAATCTTCCTCAAATTAAAATTACTTATTTAAGAAATGTCTCAAAGGAAATCATTATGAACACAAGCCATGCTACACCACGGGATAGAAGGAACAACAACAACGTCCATCCGTACAGAATAATAATACACTTTGGCCCCATGAACGTCTGCCTTTTTGTGGAGAGAATACTGTACACCATAATAACCCACAGTCATAATAATAGCCTGTCCATGATTAAACTGGTTTATAGAGAGAGGAGAGAGCTAGATGAAGCAATAATATATTATTGGCATAGCCGCTCCTCCTTCTTCCTCGCCATTCTCCATCTTCTCCAGCCCTAAGGAGTCCCCTTACCCCCCCCCCCCCCCCTCCTCATCACTATCTATACATCATATCACAAACAGAAGAGGAGGAGCAGAGTATGCATGTAAAGAGAGAAACGATTTTACGAGGACCTCGTCAAATTTTAATAAAATAATTTTACCATTCCTCTGCCGCTCTCTCTCTCTCCGGATGTAGCACATGTACATGATAGTCGGGGCTGTAGTAACACAATTAATGTTTCGGAATCTCTCCCCTTCCATTCTATTACCCTCATTTCTCGGGGAATCTTTAATAAGCTTTAACTTTAAGCCAGTACACATTTTACCTTGACTCACGACTATACAAACTACCATCGTCTCTCTTATTCCAAACGCCGCCTACATTTACTATGAGGGAACAAGGACCAGAAACATCCTCACATTGGAGAAAATGAATTAGCTTCTTCTTTCAGCTGTCCTACCCAAGTAAGTAGTAGAGAGAGGGCTGCTCTTCGGAGGCCCAAAATGCAAAATGTAAAGTACAAAATACTATTTATGCTCCCAGCCACCCGACCCGGCATACAGAATATGAAATTGTCTTTCTCTCCCTCAAGTCAAGACCTTCCGTCCGTATTTTCTTACACATGGTCAGGCCACACTTTACGGTCGACTTTACCCATAATATCTTTCTCTCTACTCTGAGCATAAGAAAGGAAATCTCTGTGCACAGTACGTACAGAGAGAGAGAGAGAGAGAGAGAGCAGAAGGAGAGAGATTTTGTTAGTTGGTCATAGCCACTGCCACGGGCCATGACAATATCTCATCCGATGGTAACTAGGTAAGACTATTATATTACATTATCCTCCTTTTTCGCCAAGCCATGGGATGTACTTCATGGAAAATGTACACGACTCATAAAACATCCACCAAACTATCTACCTTCCTTCCCTTCCCTCCCCGTACTCCACTACAACATTTCAGATTGCATTTAAACCATCCCACACACACGCACACAACTTAACCAAGTCAACTAGCCCTCCACACTCCCACACAATGTCTCCTTCTCACTTTAACAGTCTTTCTCATCCTCTATAGTTGGAGTCCTGGGAACCGGGGAAAGAGCCACTTTAATTTGAAAGCCCCATTTTATGACCAACTTAGTTGAACATGAAAACTCTTTTGGTGAAGATTCAAAAAAGACTGGCATAGTCCTTCCCCCTTCTCTCTCTCTCTCTCTCTCTTTGCAAATGTACAAAACTCACGTTTAAATGCATTCACAATCCCCTCTCCATTCCAAACCGCTCTCCACCAGCTATTACGATTAATACTTTGTTCTCTCTCTCTCTCCTCCACACACCATTCCCCCACTTTCTCTTTAGTCTCGCTCTCTCATTCCTCTAGCCAAAAAGGACGTGATTCGGCCTCCACTCCGAAGTTCCAACTGTAAAACTGAAAACTAGACTACACGGGGTGATGGACTCGAAAAAGTAAAGCCATCCTCCAATAACCCTCACATACACAAAAGAGGAGAAAGGAGAAAGAGAAAGAGGCTTTGGTCTCTCCAAATAAAAGTCTATCAACCAGTCCTGAATCTTAAAATGGGAATTGAATGAAACCAAAATCATGATAATACCACAAAATGCCGAGAGTGCACAGTTGGAGATTCTATAAAAAAGTCCTCCACAGACAGAGAGACTCTGCCGAGTGAAAGCTCTCAGTCTCAATTCAACCAGCCAAATCTCTCAACCCATACACCCGACTTACTTCTTCAAAGAAATCTCGCAATCTACTATGTATACAGACAGGACAGAGAAAGGGAGTGCTAATTCATGAACAATGTTTCATCATATCACAATCTCCCTCCATACATACTTCTTGCATTATATAAATATTTCATACCCCATTTTATGCAGACGTCACCAACTTTCTCTCCCTTCCTCCAAAAAAAGATGATGATGATTTCAGGCTTTCCTTACAAAAATCAACTCTTCTCTCTCATCCCATCTCTACTCCACAATCTCCCAGAATTGACTTCGTTCCCTCTCTCTCTCTCTAAAAACTAATCAAAGGACTTGATTAATTTCCCAAAATTCGAGTAAAACCCCTCACTTCCGCCCTCACTAATGACTCCCCTTGCCCAACTTTACATCACAATCACCATTCCCTCATCCATTCACACACCCATCTTAATAAGTATTATTCAAAACGAAATTTTAATGAACTCCAAAATTATATGACTCAAATATGCAAAAAACTGTACGGAAAGGAAATCATTAGCCCGTAAAAGAATACAATATAATTTAGTTAAGAAAAGGAGGCAAAGTAAGACAGAAAGAAAATTATAAAGTTAATATTTTACCTCATTGAAAATTAATAATCAACTCCACAGGAAATAACCGTCTTTCCATGATTACTTCACGTACGAAAATGCGTGAAGTGTTAAATATTATTCACTCCATATTTAATTACTCCAATACTACCTCAAGTAAGACGAACTTTTTCAAAAAAAATCCAATCTCTTTACATTCCCAACATTATTACATACACAATGAAGCCGAGTACAATTTTTAATTTAAATAACAAGAAAATAGGACGGAGTTCATAACCTTCATCTTTTCCCTCTCCGACCATCAAAATCTGAACGACAATAATAATAATGCGTACACCTAAAAACCCAAATAAAACAAACTGTGAAAACTCAGTCCCGCATCCCTTTTCCCTGCTAAGCCGTAATATCCCAACCAACACACACATCAACAAAGGCCTTGACAAGAGAGAGATGGGAGTATACAATGTAAAATGGGCTTTGTGTGAGTTGCACAAACGAGTTTCACTCTTCCCCGTCTCTGAAAAGGAAATCCACTGACATTCCTTGAACATCTTGTGAGAGAGAGAGAGAGAGAGAGAGAGAGAGTCTAGAGAATATTTTCACTAGAGCAAACAACCTTAAGTCTCTCTTCCTATTTATATATATAATAGCAACCAGAAATAATACAGTTCCTCTCTCAAACTGTTATCTCTTCTGGCTGGAAGACGAACGCATTTCCTTGCCTCCATCCCTCCCTCTCACATAGATAAATGACAGAGCTTTTTAGTTGGCCCCCCTTTTAAAAGCCAAATGGATGGAGTTGCTTGATTAGAATTTTCTTAAACACACTCACACTCCTCCGTGGAATATCTATATTAAGCACAGTTAAGCAGCCACTTTCATTACATTTACGCACAAGCTCCTAAATTACAAGAGAGAGAGGGAGAGAGACAGGGAGAGTGAAAATCTGCCCTATAGATTGAATCTGGGCGACAGCCTAAGACGGGAGAAAAAAGAAGAGTCTTCAACCCAGACTTTAGCCCTTACACACTTGTAAATAACTTTTTGAAGCTCTCAAACATTATCAAATTGTTCTCTTCTCCCTCATATACCCGCTCCCTCAATGTAAAGTTTTCACCAACACAAAAAAAAGAATTGTCCCTCTGTTCGTCTCAATCCCCAGCCCTGCAAAATTTTCTCGGAGAAAAAACTATGGAACCCTCGTCCCACATTTCCCCTTGCCCAGGGAGAGAGACAGAGAGAGAGGGAAGAAGATTTGAAGTGGCGGATAGAGACAGAGAGATGAAACATATGGTGTGCCAGTGCCCATACATTTTATGCACAAAACTTATACGGGGTGGAGAGGAAGGAGAGAGGGCACGTGTGAAATTGTTCTCATCAATAGTGATAATAATAAAAAAAAATTCACATTGAAAAACATTAGTAAAGATAGTTTTCCTTGGGCCCGCGGGAATAAATTTGAATTTTTTTTCGTCTGAATTTCGTTGTTTTGTCAAAGTTGAATTGTCGTCAAACTAAAGTTATTTTGTCAAGAAAATGTGTCCAGGAGGAAAGAAAGAAGGTGATCCACCGGACAATGAAGGGAAGAATAATAATCTAACAGAAAGGAAGGCCCCAAAGACGATCAGGACTGTTGAGGAAGTTACAAGGTAAGAATAATTTGAGTTTCATTGTGCTTCTCTCTCTTTTCTGTCATTTTAACAATACTTTGACATTAATTTAAATATTTTTGACAACAGAAAAATGCCTAAGATAAATGAAAAGGGGAAAAAGGTCAATACCAAACGGTCTGAAGTGGCCAAGAAATCGTCCACAGGTTTGATGATTTTTTAGATGCTTGATTCTCATTATCAATATTCTATCATTAAACTGATTTGAGTAGCCTGAATTACATATAAAATATGAATTTATACACTATTGGGTAAAATCGCATAATTACATTTGTAAGTAATGGATTTTGGTATTCGTAATTTATACACATACTGAAAGAATTATTTTTTTCTCATACAATTAAAAGTTTGCTTTCATGCACACAACGTACTTTTTTATGAAATAAAAACTAGCACAATTTATATCACTATTATTGTGTACACATAGTGAGCTAAATTAATTCTATGCTCTTTCTTTCGTCTCCACACACCATTCCTCACTTTCACCATTCCCCCGAAAACACATAATAGACACTGAGTAAAAACTCAACGACAGGAGAAGGAGGAGCGTCTCCATCACCCTCCGTCAAGTTAGCCTCACTTGAGAGTTCCCCTCTACTTCTTCCTCTCTCAATAAATGAACCCGACTCTCCTCTCAATCTGCTCAAACTAATCTAAATAAATGATGCAGAAAACATCCTTAACCATCAATCACCCATGTCTTGTCTGTCTGTCTTGTGTGGTATGGTGAACCCATCGTTTTTCCTCCCAAAGATTTCTCTCCACACATCTCTTCACACGGGGTGTAAACACTGTAATCAATTCACCTTTCGAATTCTTTCACTCCAACTCCGCACATACAAAAAAAATCATCATTATCCTCTCCCCTACATTACGCACCATGTGTAATAACATAAAAATTCCAGCCTCCACATATGATGAACTTCCTACACACACACCGTCTATTATAATTTCCACCTCCTTGATTTCCAGCTATTTCCTCTCTATCTCTCTCTGTTCACAACACGTCTTCCATCTTACTCTTCCCCTCTGTGTATACAACATTACACACACACAACTTTTTCTTCCATTCCTCTCTTCTACAGACAGCAGCAAGTATTATCGCCAAGTCAAAATATCCCATAAAGTATCTCCTGAAGTCCTCAAGTTCACAATACCATAACTTAATGTACATGAATGAATGATTGTGTGTTTCTACTTGTGTAGGAACAAAGAGTGAACAGAAAATATAAACAATCAGGCTCTCCTAAATTTTGTGTAACATACAACCAACATTTTACATTCAAAAATACACTCCAAACAACCACATTAGTTCCAACTTGAAAACAAACAAGAGGATTGAAAAGTGAACCGTTAATCCATCAACTAAAAAACTACCAGTCAACTGTACTAATTTATTACGATGTCAAATACTTTCTCTACACATATTAAAGTTGCCACAATAATTTTTTACAAAATAACAAAGAATAATTACACAAGTAATCCTGCAAGAAAGAAGAAGAAACATTTTGAAACAAAAATAAAACTGAGTATTGGACGCCCAGATGTGTTTGGCATTAAAATTATGATATTGTGCATTTACAATTTGGATTACATTAGCAATCTTGTGGAACACACTGTCTCTATCAATCAAAAGTATGCAGGATAAAATGATGGAGCACCTGAAATGTATCAGCACTCACTCGTATGCATTGACAACTCCATTTTCGGTTTTCCGGAAGCATCCCCATCCCGTATTCCACAACATAAATATGAAAAACCAGGAATAAGGTTCACTCTATCCGTCTAACCATATCCTTCACACGCACCCTCAAGTGTCAAAATCGTCTTCACCGTATAAAATAGGAGTGTATACCAGTCTACCCAAATTATCTTCGTTTTGATTCTGTCAAGTGTCAAGTGCAGGACGTCATAGTCACTCATTTGATGCTTTTAGATTCGTCAACTTATACCTAATCCAAAAGAAACACTTTGACTGGTTCTGTAGTGGGAGAGGAAACTGTAGAACCTATTAAAAAATGTTGCTTCTGTATTTTTGAACTCATCTCTCAACATGATTAACGATAATTGGCAGTCCAATGTAATGACTCCTCAACCTGTCAGATGGTTCCATCTCGGTTAAAGGGACTCGAAACAATTATGACATCCCACAAGCATAGTATACATTTAATAGAGTAACTACCATTTTAAAAAATCAATTCATGAATACCCTATAAATAAAATTTTCAAAACTCCCACTTCACCAAATCATCCAATTCCCTACATTAGAATAGAATCTCGTCAATGAATTTCTGACTCCTGTAACTTACAAACACTCCACATGCTCCACAAAATTTTCCTACTTTTAATTGGCCCTACATTGTCCCTACCTACCTACATAGAATAGACAGACGTTGGTTCAAGGATTTACCAAATGGCTTTGTGTAGCTTTAACAGATCATCATGATGATGCATCAAGAAATTCTATCCATCATAATTTCGCTTTACATTCATTTTTTTCACCATCCTACACACCAATTCACAGGGTATGCATCACCGGATAGACACTCTTACGAGAGTACATTAGAGCAGAAGGACAAGTCAGCTATGAACAAATTAACTATTTTTTCCACAATATGAGGTTCATCTCATCATCATAATACTCCATGATACTTTCGGAGGAACTAGGACTGCATAACATCATCCACAACGCAACAACACACTCACTCTCCTCGCCAAGAATCTTCGCTTCAGCATAACTCATCATCATTTTTTCCCTCACAACATCTCTGTCTCTCTCTCCACAACAATACAAGTAATGGAATATAGTTAGTCGTACGTTCTAATTATGCATGATATATAGTCAGAGGAGGAGAAAAAAAATTTCAAACTCACTAGCCTCATTATTCTCCTCCTCTCAAACTCTCTATAATTATTTATGGAAGTCTGTTCTTCTCGTTTATACTATACCTTCCCCAACAAAAGTCCAAAGTTCTTAGAAAATATTATAACAGATTCAGATCATCCTGTCTTCCATTCCCTGTCCATACATTTTTATTACTATAATTATTTTCCGAGTACTCCACATCTCCACACACACACATATCCTTCCAACTTGAAATAACACCAGCAGCAACATTCCAAATCTAAAATGTATTCTCATGAGTCAACTTCTTCAACGACAAAGTGTGCACTCAACTTAATATTCAGCAGGAGGACGAAAAATTAAACCAAAATTAACTCTCATCATGAATCATAGTCTCTTCTCCTATATTATTTAGTCCAGTACTCACAGATACCAGTAGCTCACATCGATCCACTCCATTGAAAAAAAACACGTGGGCATCCTGTACACATCATCAAGGAGTCTTTGCTCAAGAGAGACACACACACACCTACAAACATACAGCTAAGCTACATACACTTGGCAGTTGAAATTTGCCAACTCTTTTTTCTCTCTCTTCCTTCTACCTCCTGGCCGTGGTTTGCAAAAAAAGAATGTACTTGTTTACCATTTAGCCACGGCCACATGCTATGAGCCACAGCACGAAATCATATAATTTTCCTCATTGTCACCACCACCACGACAAATTATCCAAACATGAATGAAAGGGAGAGTGTACTGTATGGCGACAAAAAAATAAATAATGGTAATGTAATCCTCTCTCGTCTCCTTGTTGTTTATTTGAAACAGGACCAAGTCATCGTCATGTCTCATCATTTTGAATTCTTCATTGACTTGAAATGGCTCTATTTTTTCTGCATCCTCTCCCTCATATGCCCATCATTCTTTGTATTCTATACTTTAACACCCTTTTCTCCTTTTCATAAAGTCTCCTTGGTCAAGGTGTGCAGTATCCAGGATCAGCATACCAAGAACACTATGTTCTAAAAGGGAGTTAATAATAGTAATGTACTAATGTGTTAAAATGATTATAAAAACTACAAAAAGTACCATTGCAAATTATCATTTGCGGTGGAATCACTTTCATGGCAAAGGAGGAGGGCGAAAACTTTTTTAATAATAATAACTTGAACCTTCAACCACTAATCCACTATAATATGTCGACTATGTTGTGCATGTATTCTTTTTTTACGATTCAATGAATGACATTCATACACCTTGCGTACACGACACACTCTTGTAACCCACAAACACCCTCCATTTCTACGACAGTCCTCATCCGCACTAAAAATATTAAAATTTGCAACATTTTATCCACCCAGCTCCATAATGCGGACGCATCCATATGGAACAAAATTTGTGTGTATCCACATCCACAGAGAAAAAGATCGACAAACAAAAGAAAAACCTTGTGCCTTCTGTTGTCGGCAAGACTTGGCAAACATGGGTTAATCGATCCAGGCCCAAACCAATCAAATCAACTATCTATCTCTCATCAAATACCAAGGAGGGAGCACACTACACACAAAAATACCCTGCCTCTCTCTCTCTCATGTGGCTCACCACAGTCCAAATTGGAGCATAAATTTCCAACTTTCATGTGACTCTCCATTGGGAACGATGGAAGTAGACTCAGTAGGAAATCATTTTTTATATCCCTAAAAACAATTTCCCCATATGGTAATTTACAGCTTAACAAGAAACAGCAACGAGTCATCCTGAAGAAATGCTCAACAAATACAACGTCGCATGTAATCCAGCAAACAAACTTGGTACGAGAAACTCTTTACAACACATTACGGAGTCATCCTGTGCAATTGAGAAATATAATAAAAAACAAGTAGTTGTGAAAATACGACACAATATGGACATTGAAAACGATATTATTCAAAGTTGAGAGGGAGAAAAAGAGTTTAGGATGAACAGAGGAGAAAATTTGTTAGTTTGTCATTTTCTACGATTGAGCCTCATCATCATAGCCCTGGTATAAAAATCTCTCCATGTATATAAACATACATATTTGATTTTCATCAAATCATCCATACATTGAAATAATAGACTGGGTCTCCCCAAATCACGATAATACATAATAAATAGAGAAATGATGATGATGATAGTAGATCATGGATCCGAGGAAGATAGGCACATACAGATATTTTCTCAACGAGAGAGTGGAAGTTTTTGGTGTTTTTTTTTCTCGAAGAAACTTGATGGAAAATCGGTCTGTGATCTTAAATTTGATTTCTTTCGTACTCGGCTCTCGTACATTTTGTCCTATACATATCCATAGGATCCTCGACCCCACCGTTCACTGTACACTATTCCAACACAAAAAACTTTTGAATGACTTTGACTTGAATGATGGAGAAATAAATTCCAGAATAAAAATCCCAACAAAGTATTGGAGCTTATAGAACCACCAGTGGATGATGATGCACCTTCTTGCCCCTTCAAACCCACACACACATGGGGAGAGAGAGAGAGAGGAAGAAACGCTAACAAATTGCAATACAAGTAACTCGGCTCATATCTTTTATTCATGCCGATCAAAATGTATGAGACGTGAAAAAGATAAGACCAAAAGGATGTTGGATTCTCCCTTCCTTCAATGTTTCCCCTGTCCTGCCTTATCTCCCTCTCCCTCAACTTTTTTCCCGGAGTCTGTACCAGCAAGCACGATCATGGAATGTCTAGAACCAACTTACATACGAAAACAAATAATACCAAACTGACTCTTCTCAACATAAAGAGTGTCATGGAAGAAACTACACATGTTTCCCCATATTCAAACACACACAGGCATGTATAGACTTGACGTCTCTCAAAAAAGCACCCCTCAAAATATGCTTATGCACTGCAAACTTGCGAGTGTGTGTGTCTCCTTTTTTCATCTTTTCCCCGAACCACCATATTAAATGTACTGTCGTACATGAAGGAGTCTACACTGTAGACAACTCTGTATCAACCGAAATCCCTGGGCAATGGCATTGCACCGTCCAAACCTACAATATTTGTGAATCTATCTGCCTATATATCTGTAAAAAAAATCCCTATGACTCGTCCTTGTGTCCTCTCACTCCACTACCTCCTTTAAGCTTCAACCTTGTCGGCTTCTTACTTCACCATCATCTTCTCCTCAAATTCGCACTTTACAAACAGAAGGGAAATGCTCACACCCTTCACAAAAAACAGACTAAATCCGAGCTTGTCCAATCTAAAAACAAAAAAACGAGAAGAGCAACTGAGGAAGAGTTTTCACACTTTCAAATATATAAAGAAACTCACGCGGAGCATACACACACGTCAGCCCAAGATGCTTTCAATTTAACACACAAAAAACCTTTTGTCTACATCCCTTCCACACACACTTTTCACACAACTACAATTCTGTCTCTCAACCATCATTTTCCCCCAAACAAACCTAATATGCAGAATACGGAGGGAAATCTTATTGGGATTGTGAGTGAGTTGTGTGTTTTGGAGAAAATTCCCACTTTTCTCTCCACCCAAGCCATTGGCTTTCACATTCACCGACAAACCTCCCTTCAAGTCTAATATATAAAGCATAAACAACACTCACGCAGTCCTCACATTAGGCCTCAATCCCGAACTCACATCAAGGAGAAAATAAGAAAAATGCAAAATACAACAACAACACATAGTTACTCTCTCCAAAATCATTGCCTAAATTCAGCACCATTCCCTCCCTGCCTCCAATAATTTATAGCACTCAACAAAACAGAGATGTGCCGACGTGTTCAACTTTACGAGTCAGTCTTAATCATGAGACGTGTAGAGAGAGACAGAGAGAGAGAAAGAAAAAAGTTGGAGACAGAAAGCAAGATAAATGTCAATTTAAAGATCTCCCAAAAATATAAAACCCCTATCCATTCCACACACACTCACACACGCACACTTGACACACACAACTATTATATGATAGCAAACATTGGAGCCTCTACCTTGTCACCAAACTATTTAAAAATTCGTTAACACACACACAACCCAAATCCTACATTCATAACATATACTACTCTGGATCTGAATTAAAGAGGAGAACGGAGGAGGAGGAGGGAGGGAGATAGGAAAAAATTTGTCGCCCACATCCTACACACGTTTCACCAACCTTTAATGTGTTGTGATATCAAATTTTGGGAGTGACGATGAGCATTTGGCGTAAAAATCAAACTTGTCCTCCCTCCGGTTGAAAAAACCCTTCCTCCACACAAATACATATTTATAGGTTCTCTTAACATAAGAGAACACACGTGAGAGTACAAAAATGACTCATTAGTGACAAACACAAAATAGAATTTTCTCAACTTCCTCTATGTACACTCACATCTATGTGTTGATATGCTATGCATTTACCAGAGAGTGCGTGAATGCTCAGAATCCATGTGAAAAGAAAGGAGAGAGAAAGAAAAAAATCATATAGGTATACACATTCAAGATTACGTCCATTGATTACATGGTCTACTGCACAAAGCATGTGAGGTACGCCATAATTCATAATTCTGAATATTTTGAGAGAGAGAGACTTTCTCAAAAGAACCAGAACTGGATCGAGAGGGAGAAAGGGAGAGAGAGATGGAAAGGAAAAGTAGAGTGTACATGTGCTTCATTAATAAGAGGCCAGTTTTCTCACTGCCAAAAGAGACTTTTTAAATGCTCCATCCATAAAATGAACATAAATTATTCACTTCATAAAGAAGAAGCCACCCAACGGCCCTGCCTCTCATCAACTTGAACTTTTTTCCCTTTACCCTTTTAACATTGTACACAGTACACACACACACACACAGTCAGTCGCTTTGATCGTTCCGAGGAAAACGAATCGCACTGTATTTATCCTCCTAAACCCATCCATTCCCCTTTCCTTCTCTTGTGCTTCCTCTTTTTCCCCTCACACTCCACTCTTATCCACTGGGATCCATAATGGGTGCCAAAAAGGGTAGAGTAAGCAAAAGTAGAAGAGCGGAGGCTTTCAACGAAACACAACGATTATTCCATGGAGGTTAATGCAAAATTTCCATTTCTTTTTCTTTTCTCTCTCTCCTCTCTCTCTCTCTATCCAGTACAACAGAACAGAGGAAGGTCCGACCTTGCTGCTGCTTCTTCCTTCTTTCTCTCCGCCTACTCAAAAAATCCATTTACATTCTTCCCTCTCAGTAATCAGACTAAAAGACGAAAGAAAGAAGGAGGAGGGAAAAAAACTCCAGGACTCCGTGCTCCGATTTTTTCCTCCGACAAGCTCCTAAATTCACCTTTCCCTCTCTCTTTATTCTGTACTTCCGGAAAGAGTTCTAAAAACTCAAAAACCTGTGAATTGCTCCATACCCAGCTCAATTCTCTTTTCACACACACACATCCCTATTTTCCATACTATGGAAAAGGTCGACAAGAGAGAAAATCCCCAACTTAACTTTTTCCATAAAGTCGACGACGACGACTTCAACTTCCCAATCTTCATCACTCCCAAATGTTACCCCAGCAGCTACAAAACAAACCTTTCAAATGATTCTGGTGCCTAGTGCCAACTGGTTCCTCCTCCTCTACTCTGTCATCTACTTTTCCTTTACAATAGTATACATAGCATACCCTCACATGAAAATGCCTCCACTCTCAAAATCCAGTACTGGAAAAAATACCCGGGTGCTTCGAAAAAATGTTGGGGATTGAGGGGAAAGAGAAATGGGGTCCCCTTTTTTCTAGTGAAAAAAACGACTTATGCCGCTATCTCCTTCTCACTCATCCTATTTTTCTTTTTAATACGATCTATCTAGCAGGAGGAGAAAACTCTCTCCAAACTATCCTTCCCCCTATCTTTAGACTAGGCAGCTATGAAAATTTTAAGTGTTTTTACTCTCAAAAGTTTAGAATCCATCCCGTCCTCTCCCTTTTAGCTCTCACCCAGCCAACTACTTGTTTTTTCCCTCTGATGATGAAATTACCCTCCCAACAATTCACCCTTTTTTGGCCCACATAAGGTATAAGATTATACATAGTGGCCGCAGTCAGGCTGAACCGATAATCCAATAATAAAGTATAAAAATGGTATAAAATAGCATTGACAACCTTCCCCCTTTCTGTCTACTGTCTACACTCTCAGCCAACACTAACACAGCACGGGTCTCTCTCCTTCCCAAAAATCCATCACGACATTGGCAAAAAAATCCTTTCCATTCCTCCGCTGTCATGGCCTATTCTATTCATTCAAGAGAGCTTCAACCTTTGACGCGTGTCTCAGTAAATATGCTATACATTTTTTTATAAAAAGGAAAGAAAGGAAATTTTCAATACTAACTTACACACTGTACTTCATTCCTCCTACTACTCACACTCGGCTCAGAATTCTTTCATAATGAATTGAGCCATAGAAAAACTATTGGAAGAGAGAAGACATGCATATTATGTATAAAAGTACAAATAGAACTTATCTTCTTATTCTCCTTCCTCCTCTATTGGTTTCCCTCGCGCGCGTCTGAAACTTGCACATGCACATCTTATCTAACAAGCATTCAAACATTCACACACACACATCCACACACTTATATTTAAGACGGATATAATTTCCGTCCTAGTGTTTTCTGTATGACAAGGATATTCAACCATGGCTTGGACGCCATGTTTCTTGAAGACGACGATCCGGAGAACTTGTCCATGTGTAGAGCAGATCGTATGGAGGACATCCTGGAAAAGAGACACAAAAAAACACATTTTTAGTCAAAAACTCATCAATGACACACACACACACATGAGGACCGAGGTTCTTTTCATGTGTAAACATTCGATCAATCATTCCTCTCCCCTTCCTCACTATTAAAATGAGCTGTTGCTACTTACCACACACACACACACTGACACTCCTTTGGGCCCCCACGAAATTACAATCCCACCACCACTGCCATATTTATCATGTAGAATGAATCATATCAACTCTCTACCTATAATAATTAGCTTTAATTCACACTACACAAACGTACACATTCGTGTGTATGTTGTCCTTGTCCCAACACTACATGTCAAAATCCCAACCTGCTCCCCTAAAACATTTTTTGTGACCTCCCCCGCCCTCCTACATCAATCCAAATGATTTACAATCTTCATATATACCCGAGCATGTAGAGTCCCCCCGGTAAAAAAAATCAACGGAGAAGATAGGATAGAGTTCCTTGTAAAAATTTCCATGTTTATTTGTACGGGTAAAGAAAATATGGAACGTATAGGAAATACATTTCCCACTGTACACAGAAAGAGAGGGGAAAAAATTACACCAACTACAAACTTCATTTCTCCTCCCCCTCAGCAGTCTCCATGAATACACAGACGTATTAATCTCTCATTCGAACATGCACAAGACAAGGGAGAAAATATAGAGTTACAAAATATAAAAAAAGAAGGAGAAAACGGGAAATCTTTGACTTTTTATCTAACTTTGTAACCTCAGGAAGAGAAGGAGAAGAGGAAAACGAAAAAGGATGATCATAAAAAAATAGCTTGTGACAGAGCAAGTAGATGAAAGTAGATTTTAAAGTCATTCACAACGTTTTTACAACCAACATCATAACATATCTTCCAACTCCCAAACTTTTCTAAACACAACAAGGGCGGCAGCCAAAACAAGTCCGCCACGACAGAATATACCTCAAGATTAAAAGCCTTCCTTCTCCCTTCCACCTCTCCCGTATATATGCAAAAGACCTTTACTTCCTCCACTCACAAGCAATCTGAGATCCTGTTCGAAAAACCTCAAGCTTTTTTCTTTTTCTTTTCCTTTACCCTCAACTCACTATCTTCTTGACTATCCTTTCCCTCCATCCATTCCCTTTACCCATACTGACAAAGAGGAAGAATCTTCTTCGTTCCAATCTCCCACTTCTCATCATCAAACTCGACTGTTCAAAGACGACTATGAGACTAACCACAAGCTGTCCTAAAATAATATTGTACTCTACAAACAAAATATCTTTAAGCTATGATCATCAACATGCGGAAAACTACTTGTGCTGAGCTCAAGCCCCCCTCCCATCCCTCTTTCTCTATTATTATTTAACTCTCTTTTCATAGTCTAGATTCAATAATATACAGAAATCACCCCCCAACCAACCAAACGAAAAACTCATCAAAAATTCATATTCTTCTCTGTCAAGTCCCCCACCATCGTAATAAAATACAAAAATAATTTTACACAACAACTACATTATTACTATTTACATCCCTTCATCCGCCCAACTTTCTCTCAAACAAATTAACTTTTACTACATTTCCAAAAAATCATTCTCTTTGTACATTTGAACATGCCGAACCAGAAACTGTCTCAAAGAATGCTTTTTTCTTAATTACCATTTTGACACAAAATATTCTTAATATAGACAAGAACAATGACGAGACATTAACTTACAGTTGTGATTGGGTACATCGGATTCAAGATAGTCACAAGTAAGATATGATTCACGCGCTCTGATTCCTCCCTGCAAAAGAAAAAAAATACAATTAAAAATATGTCATTAGTACTTTCAAATGATAGTAATAATAATGGTCACAGAGACTATTACCGACACACTGCACGCACGCATTTAGATCAATATCATTATACAATTTCACCCCAATATTTTTTCCACAAGAAAAAATGGCCAGTGATACCTCTCTTTCCACAAGGGCAGGGGGAACATGATCATGAATGGTTATCTCCGTATCTTTAATTCATTACACACATACACACACACACACACACACACACACAAGACACAAACCAAGTCTCTCGTCTGTATGTACAAAATCTTCTCATCATAATGTTATACCAATCGTAACATCATTTTGCCCCTAGTACCCTCATCATGTTCTTTATCTCCCCTTCATTCCCCCTTTTTACAGACTTAAAAGCTCAGGCAATATAATCTGCTCCCTCCGACAAGAAGAAATGGAGACCATCAGATCCAATCTTTCTCTCTCTTTCTCCTCTCCTCCCATTCATCTAAATCTTTAAAAGACTCTTCCTCCATCCTCCTCCTCTAGAGCCTCTGATCAGCGGATTAACCCAACAACTTCTCAAAATACCTCTTTCAGGCTCTTTCTTTCTATTTTCGAACTTGTACCCCTCCTTCATTCCCCCTTTTCTTAATACAATTATATTTAAATATTATATTGAACGACATTTACGTCAATGTCTCCTCCTCCTCTGCTTCCAATACTTTCTATTTGACCATTCAACTTATCATTAACTATGACTCTGGACTCACAATCAAGAGAAGAGGACAAGAGTATCACGACACAAATCCCCCTTCCCTCCCCTCCTATCAGTATCAACTGATCAACCTCCCATCCGCATACAATGTTCAAAATTGTCAATTCTAGTCAAGTCACTCCTAATTACTTTTTCCCCCTCCACACGTCTCACAAACCATTTTAGACATATCAACCAAGATTCCCCCACCCCGAATCATGAGGTTCAATCAAGAAAATTACCAATAAAATGTATATCCATCCATTCCCCTCCAACTATATCTCTCACTTTTCAACTAGTTCTCTCAAACTGCGTGCGTAATCACAATTGTCTTTTTTAAATAAAAAACAATCTCAACAACTCAATGAAAGAGTCAAGGAAAATTTATACAATCTTACACACTTAAACTCTATGCATAAATTAGCACCATTAACGTCAACCATACAATATGTACATACAAACAACTCCACTGTTCCTATGATCCACTAAAATGCACACACTACAATTACTCCAAAAAAGCAATTTCCTCATTCCCAAATACAAAAAGAGAGGTCAATTCCAAGTGGAAATCAATAGGTTACGGACTGCTCTCTCTTCATTTTCTATTCGTTTTCTTTTTGCGCTTTAGTTTGTATGTGATACGATTACACAATGTGTGTGTACACGCGCTACTTGAGCTTCTCCAATTCCCATACTTGAGAAGTAATATTCCAGAGAGACAGAAAAAATATTTCGTACACACGCATAATATACAGTAAGTGGATAGGCAAAAGGAAAACATTCATCTGTCTGTACATAATACGCCATTCTCTCCAACATCGTATTTCTAGGTATATTCTCCTCAAAAAATACAACACAATGACTTCTTTTCTTTCCCTACTCCTCCGAATGCAAAGGGAACTTCAACTACTACTTCGAACTCTGAATGAAAGGCACATTTCAATTTTTTTCAATCAACTCATCCCACATCAATTTCTTATCAGAACTGGCATTCATTTCCCAACACAACTCGCAATACTCTCAATTCAATGTCCCTCCATCACAATCATCCTCCATTATACACAACAGTCTCGGAATACACACACAGTCTATTGAAAGAGAACTGACTTTAATTGAATAACAACAATTTTATTAGCAAAACTCCCCTTCATTCACCATACAGAAGTAAGGAAAGGTTACTGAGCTGGGCATGTACACTTCGCTACCTACCAATACGTATTATATCATATCATACGTAAGTATATTAAATACACTCTCCAGGATAATATTATCCCTAGACTACCCTTATTACCCAATGATTCAACATATGAAGAATAGAGTTTACCTACTCCCATAAAGTTCCCCTCAAAACTATTAGAAAAATCACACACAAATATTGTATATTAGAATACAAATGAACAGAATAAGGGAATTCGATATATAATACTTCGCAGTCAAGTCTTGGCTATACGTAATCCATCTCATTTTAATAGGAAGGTCACCGTCAAACCATGCAAAAACACCCATGATCATCCTTTAGAGAATGAGGAAAAGCAAACTTAATTTTAAAAATACGAATCAAACATGTACATTCCCAATAACCAAAACAGAACATACCAATTCCAAAGGGGTATGTAATATCTATGTTACTTGTATGTAGTGTGTACACAAAGTCAATTGGTTCATTTAAATGAATGATTGGAGAAACTAATGGTTCATAGACCCTCTGATTCTCGCCCACACGAATCACGTCACGACTTGCATTTCTACATAATGTATTTTATAATCTTGTCCCCTCTTTCCTACCCCACACTTATTCTTTCCTTACTACATACACCACATACACACACATTACACACAAAAAAATACCGCACAAGATGCAGACTGACAAACGAAAAAATCATTTCAGAATAATAGTCAGAGTCAACATGAACAAGTGGAACATTATCCATAAAATGGATCATGTTCACACAGTTGAATCCTTTAATTATTTTATCCATTTTATTATCAATTTATTTTGCAATTTATTTCCCATCAATCCTATTACCTAAAAGTAAACTATAAACTCATGCTTCTTGTATCCCAAATTGCAACAACCACCTCAACCTCAAATATCTTTTTGGTTTCTTTTTTACCAACCTTTAGCACAATCAACAACAACACCATGCGGCTCTCATTTAAAGTGAGTCTGATCAATTGTCATCCACACACGCTCGACCACACAAGTCAAAGCCATTTTTAATTTTACGAGACAGTAGGCGCACAACTAGTACCTCCTGATCACTCCCATTTCCACTGAAAATAAATACTCCCTCCACGAAAACTCTTTCTCAACAAAGTGGGGAGAATGGAGAAAGAGAGACAGATAAAGATCCAGTCACATCCAGGCGAGAAACACAAGAGAAAGAGGATAATACAAACTACACTCTCATCCTGCGGTCATACACTGAGCTCATAAATTCCAAGTACTAGTCATCCCAACGATTGAAATCCGTTTCTCTATTGCTTTTCCCCTTGTGACGGACATTGGAAACGAGATCTTCTTATTTTAAAAAGAGACAACTTTCTACTTGAGAGAGAAAAGAAGAGATCATCATCAGGAAAGAAAGAGGATCTATCTATTTTTCAAAGTCCACTCTATATACAAACTCTTCCAACGATTCTCCTTTAACTTGACAACTAAAGTACACTATCCAGCCACACACACACGAACTTCCTAGCCCACTCAATAATATTTTTTCTATTCCCTCCTCCAGCATTTCTTAAACCCCCCAAGAGGAAGAACAAGACGGACAAGGAGGAATGACCATATGCGTCTCATTCAAACATTCCGTTGGAACAACCAACTTGGGCTTTTAGCTCGCAAAAAAAACCATGGAAAAATATTATTATTATTTCCTCCTCTTCCATTTCATCCTGGTATACTGTGCGTGTGTGTAAAAATCCCAGTGGCATTGACTATAGAGGACGATTTTGAGCTCAAACACTAAATGGGATCGAAATCCCTGGTATTACACGGGTTCTTCTTCAAGCCTACAAAAAAGAGTTTATTACTTCAACTGAGTTAAGGAGCCTCTCTCCCCATTTCCCTTGTTCTTTCCTCCATACCAAGTACCCCCAGTGCCCCCTCCTCTGCTAAATTACATCAAAGTGAACAGTGGACGACACACTCTCCCCCTCATCCACTACCACACGAGAAGAGTAGCCCAGTACAACTCACAAAATTATTCTCTAGACAACTTTCAACTGTCCATGCACACACACTCCCTCTCCACACACAAGTATACATAGTAGTATACATGTACATTATATATGCCACACAAATTAACTGTAAGGATGAATCATTTTCAAAATAAATTTTCAACAACCAAATAC
>WJFB01001673.1:0-27913 GCA_009870185.1 Pygmarrhopalites habei
TGTAGGTCAGCCCTTCAACCGAATTTCATAGAACCAAAAGTGGTTCGATTTCCTTTTCCTTTGCCTACACCGTGATGTGATTAGCACGAAATAATTCGCAAAACTACGAAAGTTATTCCAATTGAAAGTATTCTAGTCCACTTTGGCCCACCCTGTATGTACAATGTGTGTGAGGAAGAGAGAGAAAGTGTCCTCCCCCCAACTTTAGAATTTCTTTTATCCTTGGCTTCCTATAAACTTTCCATGTAAAACGGACTTTCTCTTCCTCTCTCCCTTCCTTCCTCTGACTATGGGGATGGTTCCAAGTGGTAGAGCATGGAAACTCTTGTTTCCTTCCCTTTCTCTCTCCCTTCCTTCTTCTTGTTCCTCGTCCTCCTTTTTTGTCCTCTCCATTGATTTAAAGAAGCTGGAATGGTTTAATGGGCTTGGATAATTTGTTCTGTGCTACATCTTGTGTAACCATCATGTAAATGAACATGGCGGGTTGCATAATAAAATACATTCACATATCTTAAAGCATAGATAAACCTTCTGCCTCTCCCTCCCTCCTCCAAACTCCCAAGAAAACACACCCAACATCCACACAGGCTCTATTGTTAGAAGCATTGCTTGTTGATGCTGGAACTCGTCCTCATGTTTTTCAGAGCTTCCTGGGGAATGAGAAGACGAGGACGGAGTATTGGAATAAATATATGACACTATTAACACTCTCCAGTACACAACACTACACAGCAGAGTACACAGAGGAAGAGGGAGAATTTTGGTGTGTGGAGAAATTCCGTGGTTGAAAGTGCCCTAAAGAAGCTTCCTCTAAATCGTGGAGAAAAGCGTTCGTCCAAGCGTCTAGCTCACCATCTCATCCCATCCCTTCTCTTCTCCCCCCACACACATCGCCGCTATCCCTTCCTTCCGGCTTCTGGTCTTGAGCCTTTCTCGTAAATCTGCTGTAATCATTGTCTACTTAATAAGAGCAGGGTACACCTGAACCGCTGTACATTTATCTTCCCCTTTCCCCATCCCTCCACTTTCTCCCTTCTAAGAACCAGGGGGTGAGAAAGTACAAGACGCTTTCTCTTAGAAAGACTTTCCTTTTTCACAATTAAATGATTTTCCGAGTAATTATATAATTTTTTGTGAAAGGCAGATGAAAACAAGCCGAGAGAAACAAAATTTGCGGATCTTTTCACACAATATGCAAATTAAATTAAACTAAAATATAAAAACAGGGCCTTCATTTCAGAAGAGGTGAGAATATATTATTTTACACACATGACTCTCTTTTAATTAAATATTTTCAATAATGAATTAGCCCTTAAGGTGCAGCTGTAATTAATTTAGAAAAAATATTGTAAACTCTTTCAGCACAATTGCAAAGGTGAAATGTGGGTGTTGCAACTGGAATTGGGTTGAGCACGTGTGTGTGGCTGAAGGAGTAAATAAATTGTGGATGGATGGTCTTGAGAAACCATTGCTGTTGAATGTAGAGTGAGAGTGAGTGTGTTGTGTGTGTGGGTTTCAATGTTATTGAAACTCATGGAGAGTTAAGTAGAAGGGCTGTAGTCTGTAATTGTTTGTGATATATTTAAGAAGATAGTCCTTCGAGCTTTCCTTCTTCCTCTTCCTGGACAAAGGTAGGTCGTAAGTGCCTTTCAGCTCTACTGAACTGTTTGGCTTTCCATCCGAGGATAATCCATAATGACGGGGGAAGGCCAGATAAGCTTTCCACTGGATTGCACAAGAAAAAAGGAACTTTTGGTGAGAATCTTCAAAAAGAGGAGAAAAACTACTTTTCTTTCAACTTGATCAGACATTTTGTACAGGGTACGTACAACTGATGTGATGCCTAGATTATGTATGAATCATTCCGAATCTTTGCATTTAAAATACAGATTCTGTAAAACTACATTTGAATATGAAAGGAAAGGCCACGGATGGACACTCAGTGGATTCACAAAGAAAGTGGGGAAAGTGTGAGAGGCTTTGTTCATTTCCACTTTCTCTGAATTTTTGCAACTGAGGGTGACTTTGTTCAGGAACGGAGTTGACTCAAGGTAATCCTTGACTAATCTTAGTTCTATTCTAATAATTATTAGACTAGGATAAATGTGGACAGTTTGCTAATCTATGTCCAGCATTAGTCCTCGCTCCAGTCACATTTCCTCCTTTCATCTTTTTGTAACCAGGGGGATTTCACCAAAGGCCACTAAATCTACTCAAATCTGTTCCTCCAAAAGGTTCTCATGGGTCACCATTGAGAGGGTGCGTGTGCGTATGTGTGTGTAGGCGGAAGTGGGGTAATCAATGATATTTACGGTTGTTTGGAGATGAGCCAACTAATGCAATACACTTTCCTTTGTCAACATTTTTAAAATTATTTTTGCTGAATGGAGGCTCCATTCATGTCATTTAAACAGTTCAAATAAAGGCAGTTGATTTATAATGGCTTCAGTGGGTCAAATACTTTTCTGAAAGGACCTTTCCTCTTTCTTGCTTATTTTTTTGAAAATTCAGCGTCGAAAATAACTTTGTGAATCAAATTTGCAAAATTTCGACTCACCTACACAACACGTGGGGTAGAATACTGGACTTTGTACTAACCACAAATTTTTTTTGTAAAAATTAATCTATTTGTAAATTCCTAATTGTGGCATAACTCTTTCTGGACAAATTCAGGTCAACTGACTAATCGTTTTCGTCCGACTTTCCTTTAAGAAATGTGTTTTAAAATCAAGAAAAATTCCTCATTTCTCAGCACAAAGCCCAAAGATTTCTTTCTTTCTCCTTTTGAAAAACCCTTGTAAATCATTCCCACACTCTCTCTCCTTCCTCCCACATTTGTGGGTCTTCCTCAGTTTAAATGAACGTTTGATGGCATTTCTTCATTGGTCCATTTTTCCTTAGTGTGTGGGAGTGTGGAAATGACAGTAACTCTGATGCTTGCTCCAAAATATAAAGGTTAAGTTGGTAGAACTGGGTGCGGGGGATAGAGGAGGATGAGGATGGAGGGAGGCAAATAGTTGATGATGATGAGCAGCAGCGTGTTGGCCATTCATGAAGGGAAGAGAAAAGGAGGAGAAGAGAGGGATCGACTCCACACCCACAGACACACACAAAATGAATGAATGGGGTGAGTGATCATACACACACAGATATGTGGATGTATACGTGGGTTGTATAATGGTGAGAAATGCAGCATCCCTCCTCATTCCATCACGATCTTTTTCCTTCCCATCTCTTCTTATTCTTGAGCAGCTGTCTTCATACAATCTAAACAACCGCCTTTCTCCTCCTCCTCCTCTCTTTCTCCCTCTTGAAACTTGAATTCCGCTTTTTCTTCTACTCCTTCTTCCAGGGGGTAGTTTTCCAACCGAAGGAAACTGGAAAGAAAAGAGAGAGGGAAAAAAGAATTCCACTAACATTTCTAGCCTCAAAATGGCAATAATAGATTTAAACATTAATTTCCCTATCTTTCTCTCTCTCTCTTCCTTTACTACATGTGAAAGGTCATGATGCTTAGGTAAATTGAAGTTGTTGAAAAATTTTGGTTTGAGTCCAGGTAATTCTCTATTTGTTGGGGTGTAAAGTGTAAACTGTAAATTTTCCTATCTCTCTTCCAAATCCTGTAGTTCTTATGATCTAAAACCTATAGTCTACTCCACCAATTCAATGCACCGTGAGTGAGTGAGTGTGTGTGTGCATGTACGTGAGTTCACAATTTAATTGGGTAATATAAACATACATACACACACCCATATACACACAATGGAGGGTTTTTGGTTGCTTAGGATGGTCCATAGCTCAATTCGGCTAAGATGAAAGTTATACGAGAGACTACAAGGAGAAGTCTCCTTTCTCCTTTTATTCCTCAAGAAAGTGAAAGTAGAGAGAGAGGGAGAGGGAGAAAGAAATAAGAAGACATATGTCTGAGTGAAGATTGGTGGTTTTTGACTATACACACACATAGCCCCTACATACCATAGTCTCTGCAGAAGGGCGGAAGGAACTTTGAGTTTTGTAGACACACACACACAGAAGAGGGAGAAGGGAGGGAGGGGGGAACGTCGTCACAAAGGAGGAAGAGCGAGTCTGAAATCTAATTCCTCAGCCAGGCTATCAATTTGCTGGCAAATAGATGTAATTTTTCCCCTCTTCAATTGTCTACCTTCCCTACAGAAAATAGAATGGAAATAGATGAGAGTCCTCTCAGGTCTCACACACTCATTTCACTCCCAATCTATGTATGGCCCTTGCAGGGAGACCAAAGAAGGAGGAGGTGGAGGAGAAAAAAACTTCATATAAACTTCATCTGCAGGAATCCAATGTATTGTTACGCTCACTCCTCCTCTTCGTCTCTCAGCATTCTTACAGATCAAATGAAAAGCGGGGAAGGAGAGAGAAAGTAGGGGATAGATGGATAGTCGTTTTTATCATCATGATTTTTTGTGACAGAAAAAAATTCCCATTCCTTTGGAAATCCTACCTCCATCCCTCCTCCTCCTCACTCTCCTCTCACTCGTAACTCCCCTCTCTCTTACGTTCGTCTATAACTTGTAATGGAAACATTTAACAAATTCAGGGCAATGCAATGTATCTATTTGACTCAATATTTGTCAGTGACATTTTCAATTCAATATACACACGCCAACCAAAACTTCCTACGCTGCGGTATTATTATTCCAATTTTGTAGAGAGGAGAATGAAATACACAACCAAAATCCTAAATTATACGGAAAACCACCGAATTTAAACGACATATCCTGTCTACAGCTACACCCCATAATGTGAAGTGTGTGCATTTGCGTGTGTAGATGAATTTCAATGTGGGCAACCAGCTTATTATATGTATGGTGAATATACAGGGTGGGCCAAAGTAGACTGGATAACTTTCAAGCGGAATAACTTTTGACAGTGTTCGAACTATTTCATGAAAATGACATCCCAGTGTAGCCAAAGGACTCAGAAATTGATCCACTTTTGGTCCCATGCAATTCGGTGGAAGGGCTGATCTGGTCAAAAATGGTCAAATTTCAAAATTTGTCTTCGTTTTTCCGAATATCTGAGGTTGCCCCGGGCGTTTCTGTCGATGAAAATTGACAAGAAAGCTGTCCGAGATGTCCAAAAGACATGGTGGTTGATGGACATATGGATATGGGCTGATATCTTGACGTGTGTCCATGTGGCGAGGTCAGAACGACGAAAGATCACATTTTTGAGAGTTGGAAAATCGTCCTCAAAATTTTTTACGTGTCTAAAACTCATCATCTTCTTTTCTTTATATCTCCGGTATCCCTTGAAATTATTGATAAAACCTACTGCGTTAGTTTGGTAATGAGTTGGAGTATCTGGGACGCTGGTTGAACTTTTGAAAATGCCCGGGTTTCTAGTACCCGGTTCTCGGGGTCTTTGGTTTTTCGAGGTTTTTGACATTATGATGTAACCATTGTTGAAAACTGAAATTATGGTTCTTTAACTTCACTCTGTTTTCGAAATTTGCTCGATCCGAGTGATTTCATCAAAGTTATGACCATTTGAAAGCAATAAGTCTAAAACCCGGGTATTCACTCTCCCACATCAGAGCATGACAGGATAAAAATATGGGAGGTCATGAAGAGTGACGAGCAACTAATTGGCCACACGGGGATGGTCTCGACAACATTTTGGTCGGCAGGTTTTGTCGTAATGACCTCGGACATTCAAAAAACCAAAGAAAAATTAGTGAAGAATTTCGATTCTTGCCGATTTTTGACCATTTTTCAAAGGGTGCTGAATATCAGCCCTTCAACCGAATTGCATAGAACCAAAAGTGGATCAATTTCTGAATCCGTTGGCTACACTGAGATATCATTTTCATGAAATAATTCGAGCACTGACAGAAGTTATTCCACTTGAAAGTTATCCAGCTTACTTCGACCCACCCTGTTGACTTATATGAGATTTACATGTCAATAATTATTATTTAAAATCGCAAAATTTCCATAAAAATATATAAAATGATTTTGACAATTGGACCCTTTTCTCCCTTCTCTCTCATTCTGAATTTAGTTTATTATTTCACACACACGCAGACACAGAAGAGAGTGAAAGTGTGTGACACTTTAAATTGTGATTGACAGGTTGCTTTTAGCGGCTTTCAAACTCAATTGATACGTGTAGATTTGACTAAGAGCTCATTCTCCTTATCATAGACAGTTCAATGTTGTTGTTTATGGAAGAGAATGGGGAAAAGTATGCTAAAAATCAAGATTTTCTTCGCTTTCCCTCCAGAGTTTGACGTATTTCTTTGATATTTTTCCTATCTTGAAGTTAAGTATGCAAAAATTCCGTGCTTAATTTCTTTTCACTTCACTGTTTCAGTCGCGTTTTTAATCAATTTTTGAAAAAGGTGGTAGACAGGAAGAATTTCGGTTGAGGTTTGTATTTTAAAACAAAATATGATTCCATAGTTCGTAGTGTGTGTACAACTTCGTGTGTATAAATGTAGCTATTGTAGCGTAACGTAGAACCGTGGAGGAAGGAAGACTGGGAAAACTTTCATACTTTTTCTGTAAAGGGAGAGAAGGTAAGAGGGAGAAAAGGAAGAAGATTTACAAGTTTTGCGTAAAAGTTGAAATATGTTCTCTTGAAGACCAATGTTGTGAAAGGAGGAGAGAGGAGGAGGAGGGATGTGAATAAATACAGTTTTTGTAAATGATGAGTTCATTGGAGACAATAGTCAATGTCCTCACCTCTTTCCCTCCATGGTACAGCAGCAGAAGGAGAAGAAGCTGTGTGAATATATGAGTGAATGTATGAATTATCAGGGGGAGAGAGAACCAAAGGTTTTTTCTCTGTGTGTGGGGCTCTGTCTTCCAACCCCTGAAATTCGGGTGTGTGTGAGTGTGAGGATGGGCGGGAGGGAGAGAAGAGAAGGAAATAGGGAAGAAGAGGCATGAGAGGTGATAAAACTACGCGAAGTTCTTTGATAAATCAGTCCAACACTCGTAATCTTGTCAACTACACCTACTTTGAATACATCCTGCCCAAGAAATATGATCTCTTCTTTACACATCCTCCGTCTTTCATGCCTCTACATTTTATTTTCTATGTTCTCCTCCCTCTTCTCCTCATCCTCTGCGGTGGGGGTTCAAAAACTGCAACTCTCCCTCTTTCCTACTTTAAAGCAGGGTCTTGAACTCCTAAGAAGGAAAGACGATGAGTTTTAACTTTTCCCTCTTACTTTCTCTCCCCTTCTTTCTCTCTGACGATTACCATATGATTTTCAAAATCCTTCTGTACTTGCATACCCTTCTCTGAATGTTCATATCAGTAGAAATAGGGAGAAAAGAAGTGAGTATGCAATTCATTGTTCGCAGGGACAATTTTTGTTACAAAAATATTTATATCAATCAAATAAAAATGAAGAGGATGAAGGTGACAGCTACGATTATGTCTCATCATTAAATCACACTAAAAAAAAGAACCAAGGAATTTTTATTTTCGGAAGAAAGCTTTCTATGAAGGAAATGCGTTAATTAATACCGAGAATCTGAGACACCTCAATCGGAGTATAGGCAAGGTGTGTGCGTGTGTGTTGGAAAATTAATCACAAAGTAAATCAAATGAGAAGACTCATAATTTTGTCAAAATGTTTTCAACAGCTTCCTTCCCACAGAGAGACAGGGGGTAGAGAAAGAGAGGAGATTATAGCATCCTATATTGGTATTTTGCTTCTGCACTCCTACAGACAGTCGTATATTAGAGAAAGTCTTGAGAATGAGAGGGAAATTGGAATTGGAATTGATATGGGGTCTAATTGCTTTCGGATGGGAGTCTCCAAATTGGAACTAACCTAAAAACTACATACGTACACACACAAACTCCCTTCCTCCTTCCTGCTCTTTCCTGTCAACTTGCTAACCTCTGAATCTCGCAGGCGAACAAACCCAACATTCCTCCCTCCATCTCTCTTTTCCACTCCTCCCTTAACTCACACAGTCAATCTTGTTTCAGAGGTCACCATCAACATGAACGTTTTTCCATTGCCCTCTCTCACCCACCCTCAATTCCTTTCTCTCTCCTCTCTTTCTATATTGACTTGGTCAGTTTGTAATAGACAAGGGAGTGAGAGGGGCTCTTTCTTTAAGCCTGTCTCAACTACATCTCTCTATCGCTATTAGCAGCACATCAGGATTGAGTTCCCAACCCACACACACAGTGTGCTTGTGTGTGGGTCTGGAGAGTGTCATGTAGAAACAAGAGGAAGAGCATATATACATAAGTAGGCACAGTTAATAAGTTGAGAGAGAAGAGAGAGCGGGGGGGATATTTTCCAATTTGGAATAAAAGTTTGGCCCACAATCCACTCGCTTGTAAATGCTCGAGAAGATGCAATTTGTGTCTCACTGATCTCAGTTGACCAAAGTTGGAGTTTTTTTGGAAAATTGCTATTGAGCTTCGATCGGTAGACTGAAGAGAGGAAGAGTGAGAGAGGGAAATGGAGAGAGACAAGAGACGAGAATGAAGGATGAGGGGGGAAGCAAATATCATTGATTAGCAGAGGAGTGGAAGGACACACACACACAAACAGTCACAAGGAAAGCAGGGAGGCGAAGAAAAAAGCCCACCCGCATGTGGTCTCAATCGGAATAATTCACACGCCTCCTCCACATCTTCTCTTCCCTATTTGCGAGTGTTCTCCACACACAAGGGTTGCACAACGAGCCAATTCTTTTTTTCCCTCTCCTTCTGTTCTTCTATGCATATTCTCGCTCTGACGGTATTTGTAATCAATATCTATTTCCCCGTGGACTTTCCCTGTATAAGTAGTCCTGCATAGGCCATCATTGTGTGTGTGTGTGTGTGTGTGGATGGGAGTGCATGACAAACTCATGTGATTCCTTATTCATGACCATTTTTGAAGAGCGCTTCTCCTCCTCCTCCTCGAGTTGAGCACCTCTACACAGATATTAAGGGGGAAAGCTGTCCACACTCCACACACAACTCTGTGGTTGTCATACATACTTTCCGCTCATACATGGATACTGACCAAGTGTTTGTTTTATTTGACACGGCTACCCTTCTCTCCTCTTTCCGTCCTCGACTATTTGAGAAGGTGGATCAGGAGAAATCTACATTCGGACACATTCCTCGCTCAAGTGGAGACGCGGGGAGAGACAGGGAGATTGGAGCCCAAGTGCTTAGTAGGATTTTGTGTGTGTGCCGCCGTAAATTTTTTTTAGGATCCCAACTATCTCTGTAGCTCCATATGCCAGTGAGAGTGTGTGTGGTGTTTGTGGGGAGGAAGTGGTGAGGCTGAATGGAAATGGTCAGGATAAAACTACATGCACATTCGCTTAGGATCATCATTGTGAGAGTACATGCATTTATCTTTGCATATCAGGCACAGGGAGAGAGGGTGTGCATGTACACACACATGTGTAGAGAAGGGGTGGAGGACCAGGAAAACAGCCTCTGCAGACTGTGTATGTACTATGCATGGATGTGTGTATAGTGATTTTGATTGCACCATGATCACACCGCACACATTTTATTTGGGTTTCAAATTTCAATTCCTTCCCGTTCCCATATCCTCCTCCTCCTCTCTACTTGTCTGCTTCTCTCCGCTCTATTTTCCCTCTATTTTGGTGGAGGGAGAACCCTCCACTCTGTCTTTTATTTGATTCTTGCGCTTCATATAATGAGATCTAAGGGGAAGGATAAAATGGACCGGAAATTCGCAAACACAGTCATTTTGTGGTTAGCTCTACGCCGAAACACACTTCCCTATTAGCTCCACTACTTTCAAGACTTTATTTTTTCAAAAACTTTTTCCTTCCCTATCTCCCTCAATGTGTGTGTGTGCTTTGTGTGTGTCTTTGTAAACGGCAAAAGATGGGAAAAAATGCAAATAAAATTTCCCAATTTATAAATTCATTTCAATTAATACGTCATAAAATTTTCATCGATGAGATAATTCAGGACAAATTGGCTCCGTATTCAAATTTTTATGTGGGGAAACAAAACGGACCAACATTGTGACAACTTTCTCCTCCGTGTCGTACAAAGCGAAATGTACAAAGACAGAGAGAAGCAGACAAGGAGGGGAAAAAGTTGAAATTTTCCACATAATTGCTTGATTTTGGGGGGACGGAAATTTAGCTTGTATGCATGCGTGGGTGTGTGAAAGGAGGGTGACTTTTTCCTTGCCTCTCCCTCTCCTTCTCTTTCTCGGTGGCTGTCTGACTGTGCGTGCCGTGGAGGGGACTTTGACAGTGTGGCATTATTTGCCCCAGGACATTTTTTATGTGTGTTCATCCTAGAAATTTTTTCTCTCCCCCATTCTCATCCCATCCTACACACACACACTGGTGTGTATGTAAGAGCGGTATGTAACGTCTGTTTCTCTTCACACTTTCCCTCGTCATCTCCATTATTTACTATGCATCTTCCCTGTTCTCTCTCTCTTCCCCCTCTTCATCTTCGCATTGCTCATCTAGGAGTCATAATAATTTGAGAGTGTGTAATGCACAGGAGGGGAGGGTGAGCATACGCTACTCAAATGAACTCCCATAGAATGTACATGAAAATCTTTCTCTCTTTCTCCTTTATGCATGACTGGGACTTTTCATTCGGTCCTGAAATCTAGTCTCTCTCAAATTCCACATATTCTACTTTGGTAAGTACAGATAAAGAGAAATGAAGAGGGAGGGAGAGAGCAAAAGGAAAATTTAAGTCGAATCAATGCAAATACCTACATGTGATTTCGTATTAGCTGCATGATGAATATTTAGTTTTACTTGCAAGTCTCTTCTTTTACCAAGGCTTTTCTCCTGATTTCAACCACCCTTTGATGTTCTAAGTCAAGGAGTCAATTCTCACCATCATCCGTCTGAATAGATTAGGATCTACTTTCAACACTTTCAAATTCAGACTTTCTTCTCCCTCCTGAGACTTGTGTTACTTTAATGTATTATTAACTGTAATTGTGTCTATTTGAATAGTGTATTGGCCAGTCCAGTCAGGACGAGCAAATCTTTTTCTCTCGTGATCAGACACTCGTGTGATCTTCTTTTATCTTCCGCTGTGTGGGTAACTTTGGTTTTATGGGAAAGGAGTCATAAAAAATGAGAGTGTTTCATCCTCATAATTCACCCCTCGTAGTTTGAACAGCCTTGTAAATTAATTATCCACATTCGAGGGTTCCTTCATCCCCCATGGAATGAATCCAGGAATTTCGCTTCTCAAAACCATACACTATTTTAATGACTCAAAAATTCATTTAATTTATCGAAACTAATTGAAACATTTAGAGAAAAGGGGCAGAATCTTTTACAACGATGAATCATTAACTTTTACTGAAAATCTTTAATTAATAAAGTACGTTTATTACAGGTCAAACTGAATTGTACATAATTATGAAGTAAAATAAACTATTCACAAGTTATTGAAAATTTTATTTTTTTTTGCATTCCCCTATTTCCACTTTAAAAAGATTTCCGACAATGAAACGGATTTTCTCTCTGGCTTTCCATTGAAAATGCCGCGGAGGATTTTAATTTAAAATGGCCAACTGCCATCACACAAGCTATGTTGAACATGCCCGACTCGGGAGAATTTGAGACTTCAGAGAGAAAAAAGAAAATTCGAAATGTAAAGTCCATTGGAGAGAATACAGGAGGAAGTACGGGTGGTTGGCTGTTCATTTTCACTTTGACTCAACGTTTGACTGTTACTGCGGGGAAAGAAGGGGAACATGAAATGAGGAAGAGGAGGGGGAGAGGTGAGGGAGGGCATAAATTTCATTTTAAAACACACCCTTGGATCGTTCTAAGTGAAGGAGTCGTGATTGATTTCGATTCAAAGAAGACTTTCCACATACGATCGAATTCCCCACGCAGGGAGACAAACAATGTTTGAGAACATCCAAAAAAGAGATATAGACCATCTTCGACAGAAAGATAGAAAAAAACAGGACTACTATTGAGTGTGTCTCCAGTCCATATCGTTTTCCCATCACCTCCTCCTCCCGTACATTCTCCTCCCATGGAACATGTAAGGAAGAGAGAGAGCGGGAGTGGAAGAAATTATCAGAGAGTCAACCGTTAAAAAACAAGAAGAAGAACAAGAGGAGTCCTCCCTTTACCCCCATATTTCATGCCATTACGACTTTTCCAGCCTCACGATAATGTCAAGAGGAGCACAAGGAGGAGGGAGGGAGGAGTGTGGGGAAATGCATGAAGAAAAAACTAATCAACACAACAGCACACGGCAGCAAGGGAAAACACAGGCAATGTAAAGATCGACTCCAGAAAGATTAGAAATCTTTGGATTGTTGCATCAAAGGTTGTGTTGTGTGCCAGGAGAAAACATGTTTTTTTATTTGATGTGAAAGCGACAGGGAAAGTCAAAAGAAAAATATACTTCTTTGAATATCGACGGAATGAAATCACACACACAGACACACATTTACCAAAATGTCCATTAATTCCTTCTCTCTTTTTGTAAAACTTTGAAACCTTCACTCTCACATCAGTCGAGCTTGACTGGAGGGCCAAAATTGTATGTACAGAAGTACAGAGGAAAAAATCCTCTGTTTTTTATATTTCAATTTTCCCCTTGTAAGCCAAATCTTGCTGACTCAATATAGACATTGATACAGACAAGAAAGAGAAAGGAGGGGAAAATGTGGAAAGTTGCGGCTTAAAAAAGACAAGACATGCATATTCATATGACGCACAGAAAGAGAAAGAGTATTTGAGAGTCTTCCATATGCTGTCAAAATTATATTTGAAAAGTAAACGAGCTATGTTTCGCACGACTGTTCAATGTGTAAAAATTGTAGACACACATTATATCCATCATCCTGTATATCCAGCTTAGATAGAGGGAGGGAGAAAGACAGAAAAGCGACAGAATCATCGTCTTGACGTGGTGACGATCAAGGGGAGACCAAAAAAGCAGGGAGAAAGACGGGGAAACCTACACACACATAGAGGGATACCTTCCATATGAACCGTAGGAAATGTAATATTGTTGGGTATACAGGGAGTACAAGGGCCGTCTGGGGGAAAGGGAAGTTTTCTCGGATTCCTACTGTTGTTGTTGCTGGAGCACAAGCCCTCCAAGCTTCTGCTTTCGGGAGAGGGGAAAGAAATGAGAGAGCTTATGGATAGAAAGAGAGAGAGCTTCTGGAACGAGAGGTAGAGAAATAGAGAGAGAGAGAGAGTCGGGCAAGGGGGTTGGTTTTTGTCTGCGCTTCTTCTCTCCACCACCAACTCAAAAAACCCTATAGCAGGATGAACGGGAGGAGAGGGAGGAATATATATAGAGGGAGTGAAAGGAAGAGAGTCGAAGAATCAACTGCTCACTTTCCAATGAGACTTAGAGTTGTGTAGAGGCATCCCCGGCATGCCGGCATATTTTCCACTCCTCACTCTTCTCTTTCTCTGACTACTCTCAATTACAATCCTCTCCCTGTACACCCGTTTCCGTAAACTCCTCTCTTCTAGTCAAAAGCTCCAGCTACTCTCCCAGTCATTCCACTCTGATCGAGTCAAGGATCAACTTGCTGGAGAGAGTGAGAGTGAAAGAGGAGAAACTCCTCTCTAACCCTTTTCTATTGAGCTTCAACCCTCACCACCAATTCACTGTGTAAATACACAAACATTTCTCTTGAACGAGTAGAAAAAACAGCTTTTGTCCTCCTTTTTTGACATACACATTGAAGTACGGGAGAAAGGAAGGAGACTGTGTGTGCGAACAATTTAAAAAGTGAGAAAGTGGGGGAAAGAGATAGTGTGAGTGACTGTGGTTGTGGTATTTGAGAACTAAAAGTCAAATCAAATTATTTTAAATCATTCCCTGCCTAAACAAAGTTAAACGTGGAGGGTGGCGAACGTCCAGGGAGAACTGACAGAAAGAGAAAGACGATCATTTCACAGTACGAACACGTTGTTGTGTTTGTGTGGACCACGGAAAAAGAAGATCTCAGTTTCGTCTCCTCCTCCACTTCACCCTGATTTCATACTGTTAAACACTGGAAAAAGGGGGAAGAGTGAGAGAAGAACAGCTGATGTATTTTTTCTCCGCCAAGAATTCCTCGGCCTTTGGAATTGAGAAAAGAAAGGGGACAGAAGAAAGAAAAAAGAAAGAAGAGAAAGGGCAGAAGTAAGTCGGGACTGATAGGATGGTGGGTAGACTAAATTGAAAAAAAATTCTACTTTCACACACACACCACATCCTCTTTTGATCGTCCTCATCGCCTCCAGCTAAATTCCTCGTTCGTTGTCTCCCACTTCCTCCTCCACCGTGCAAAGTCAAGTGAAGAAAGAAATGCAAGAGTTTAGAAAGTAACCTACATGACTACTCCTCCTCACCAGTTTTCTACCCTCCGAATTTGACAAGACAGAGGAAAAGCAGAAAGAAAGAGTTGGCATTCCTTCTCTATTTTCACTTGTCGGAGGGGAGGAAAAGAGAGAGTCGCCTCAGAAAAAGGACACAAGTTTTTGGGTCTTTTGTCTTTGGGTTTTTGTGAAAATTCAAGTGGACACTTGTCTTCATGTCCACCTCCTCCTCGTCCTCCTCCCTCTTTTCCCCTCTCATCCTCTTGACTTAACTCTTGAGTGAGTGAGTGTGCAACAAGACAAGGAGAAATCCTTCCCCTCTTTTGTCTCTCTCTTTACTAAACGGCTCTCCTTACACTCCTTTACACTCATCACTTCACTCTACATAAATATTATTTTTCTCTTTATATCTCTCTTCAAAAAAGAAATTGAGGGGTGGGTACCTGTGTGGAATTTTTGTATGACTTTTTCTTCATCCACATGAAGAATTTATTTGTGAACACATTCAGCATAACATTAATACGTGGACGATCACCCCTCTTTCAATATTGCGTGTGTTATCTTTAGAATTTGATTGTGTAAAGAATTTTCTCCCAACTTTCACTTCTTTTCACAAAAAAGACAGAATTTTTGGTGGGACAAGGAAGGCTGGACAATTTTTTCCTCTTTTTCTATAGACTAGAAAAGGAGGAGGAGGAGAAGCGGAAGAAGAGCAGAGTATGGGACGAGTGTCCGGTTCAAATTTGGTTGATCCATTTGACTTATTTATTTGGCAGCGTGGGAATCAATAAAAACTCCATTCTCCATTCGAGTCCAAATAACAACTATTACAGCAACAACGGAACGAGGACCACCAACGGCAACAACAACAAAACGTGGAAAAGAGGGACAAAAGTTGACTCTCTTTTACTTCCACAGTTCCCATAGTCATTGCTCCCTGCACAATTGTGGAGGACAATATAAAAAAAGGATGTTTGAAATTTTTTTAATGGCTATTTGGACTCTTGTGTACACCCAGACAGGGAGATAGAGAAAGCGAGACACACACAAACACACCCAGAAAGATATAGAAAGCGAGGGTTGTGTGTAAAGGTTGTCGTCCGGACGATAAAATGATTTATGGAGAAAGACGAGGGTTAGAAATTAATTTTATTGCATTGCACTGCACTACAACTACAACAACTACGACTGTGTGTGTGTGTTTGTGTTTAGCATTGACCAGTTTGTTGTTGAAAAGTCGGTGAAAAGTGTGCATGCACTACTCCTCCTCTCCTCTTTTGTTGTTGTGTGTGTCTGGGTAAAGAGGAGAAGAGGAACGAGTTGGGTTTGTGAAGGAATTTGAAGCGGAAAAAGTTTTGTCAACCCAACTGCCTTTCTGTTTCCTCTGAAAGAGAGAGAGAAAGAGTGTGTACTGCTTTCTCTGTCAACGAACCGGGGAGTGGATTTTATCTGAATATAATGGGAGGAAAAATATAGATAAACATTACATCATCAAAAGGCGTTGTGTGTTGTGTTTATACATCAATACGGACGGATATATGTACAAGAGGCAAAGGATGCTTTTGGTGTCGAAAAGTCCTGGGGTATCCGAGGCTGTTTAAAGCTGTCTATTTACAAACACACACACAAGTTTCCTTTAGACTTGTACAAAGGGGACATTGTTGCTCACTTTTGGGAGACTTATTAAACTGACTGACTTTTTGAGAGAGAGAGACTGGGGAGGAATCATTTATCACGTTTAATAATGTAAACTGAAAAGTGTGTGTGTGTTACTCTTCCCTTCCGCTTTCTTTTCAAGAGGAAAGATAGAAAGAAGGGGGGAAAGTGAACAAGTCTGAAAATTCACACCCCTGGAATACAGTACAGACCATTATTTACAAATGAATGGATTTTGGGAGGTGAAGACATCGTCGTGCAGATGCAACAAAAATATACATTTGCATGCAATTTCGCTCCCTCCACATACACAGCATGGTCTACACCACTCCCACAAATATATTGCAGATAAATAAGAAGATAAAGTTGGTTAGGATTTGAACAAGTTGAGCATCATTCGAGTTTAACAAACAAACTTCTAGATATCAGTGTGTTCGGATTTAAGTGAACAATTTTTAGCTGAGGAACGAGACAAAGTAAAAGATACATCATGATGGGTCTACAAGAGCCGACGGGTTTCGCCACACTTTTCCTTTTGTTCGTCTTCACAAGTGCATCTTCTATTTTTCACGGTAAGTTCCATTTTTTCTACTCTTTTCTAAGAATTGAGTGTATAGTACACAAGAATCTGGACTTGTGTGCGATATTCTTTGGTACTTAAATTAATGAACAGATTATCAATTATATATTAACAAGTGTCGCTGCGCTCCAATGTGTAATCTCAATTAGTGACTTATCACGAAATTGGATTCACAATAAATTCAGTATGAAGCTATTGACCAGACTGGTATACAATCTGTTACCATTGTCAAAACAAATTAAGAGTTGCAACACACACGTTGTGTGTGTGCTCAAATCCCAAATTTAATTTGGACACTGGCGATTTGGAAACCTAAATAAGTTGATTAATTAGTTAATTAAAGACTACAAGGTAGGGTATTTAATAATCGTAAACTGTTGTCATGGTGTGTCAGGTGTGTCATTTTGTCTTCACAAAATTGAGTAAACAAAAAATGTTCAAAATCTGGAAAAGGCCCAATAGTTTTCGTTGTCATAGTCGTTACAAAAGAATTTTTTATTTTGACCTTTTTGACCCCTGACCTTTGGGATCCTCCGTGTCCCGAGCACAGATTCATACTGACCACGTCAAGAGCTTTAAAATGATGTATTGCATGTCACGATGCGGCGAGATTTTCGAAAAAGTAGCACTAATCTATAATACAGAGTAGTTAATGATGACGAAGAAAGGGAAGTTAAACAAATAAAATTTATTTGTATAACATTTGATGTTGACCTTCAAATCAATTATGATAGCAAAACGAACAGATAATCTGCAAGAAAAATCGAAAATTTTAAAAATAAGAGTGCATATTCAGTAGAAATGTTTCTCCTCTGCGTCTGCGTCTCCTTACTAAAAAATTATTAATTACATCCAGTTTTGGTAAGTTTTGCACAAATCTCAGAATTATGAAGTGCATCCTGTAATAAATGTAATCCTATTAGTAACACGAGATATTTATTGACTACTACAACTCAGTTTCAGTACTAAAAACCTGATCCTCCTTGACCTCATGAACTGCTTCATACTCAACTATCTGTAAATTCTGGCCTTGTTGACCCCTTCCACGACCCATTGCTATTTTCCAGATGATTCTGTCCAATAATTGAAGTTATTAAATCCTACCATATCCTTCCAATGACCACTGCATCATGACCAAAAACCAGCATCACACGCAGACACACCAATTTTATAATTTTGAAGTAACTGTTCTTCAGCTGAAAACATTCAGATCCTCATTAAATCTGTCTCTTCCTAAACAAACAATTTATTAAAATTAAAATCCAGAATCATTGTTCATCCAAAGCCACTCTCCGAAAAATGAATCCCCCACACTCCTCTCCCTAGGCACAGAATGTATCATCATAATTTATTTCTCTCATCACAAAACTAACCCTCCTACCCCGCGCGTACATTATTACACCCATCTCGATTTGCCCTTTTTGGAATGTTATTGAGAAGAATCACGAGAGGAAGGAAAGAGGAAACAAATGTGGTCCTAATGGCAATGGTACATTTAATGTGGGAGGAGGGAGAAGAGGAAGGATAAAAAGTAAACGTAGTCAACTGCCACCACACGACTATGCAATAAGTGTAAGGAGGAGGAAGTGGAGGAGGAGGAGAGAAAGAAGATTGAAGAAAATGAAAAAAAAACTGTATAATAAAGGTTCCAGTGTGAATCTTCCCCGGATTTTTGTATGTACATGGTAGGGAAGAGAGGAGGAGGAAGGGTTAAAGACAGTGATAAGTGAAAAGAGGATACATCGTATTTGTCGTTTGTCACCCAAAGCTGTGAGATAAAAAGATCCTCTCTCTCTCCACACACAAACACACACGAACTGAGTCCCCTCGCCTCACTTTCTCTAAACATAAGCAAGGTGGTTTGTGCTGATGTTGTTACATGCTCTGTAACAGTTAGTTGGTCCTAAGGGTTAGGATATGCGAAAATATTTTATAGGCTAAGATGAGGAGGGAGAGAGAGTGTGTGTGTGCGCGGAGACTAATAGACAGTTGAGAGACGAGATAGGAGGACGGGGGTTGGTCTCCATTCTCCTTCCTTGTGCCACTGCTTTTCTGGTGGTAGATGTGAGGATGGGGTATGGTTTTGATCAAGGAAATGAGCCCAGTGCACGAAAGCCTTTATCAATTTCACCGACTTTCCCTCGGAGAAAGACTTTAATACTCTCCTATAATCCGCTTTTCACTCTTTATCGTGGAAAATAAATGAGAAGCGATGACATTTCGTTCTCCCCTAGACCACCTGTTCCTTTTCACTTACCTTCCCTCTCTCACTTTCTCTCTCTCTCCTCCTACACTTTCCCCCTTCCCCTCCTCTTTTTTTCTCCCTCTCCCCCTCCTTTTCCTACCTTTACCTCAAACACATTTTCAACATTCAAAAAGCCCTGCCTCACCATACGCTTATTTTATTATGTGCTCCGAGTATAGATGTGTATGTGTGTATGGCAGCTTTCCCCATCCCTGTGAAAATCTTTTCCTTGTGTCTCCAAACCCACATGGATTCCCCCTCACTCTCTCTTTCTCCATAGAACAAGTTCATCAATCATCATCCCTGGGATTATCTTTTTACATTATAACGTATCTACATAGTCAGACTCCACTAATTTCACAGTTTAGAATACAAATCACACTTTTAAATAAATTATAAATCACTTCCTTATCCTACAATCCTTTCTCTCTGTGTCCAATTGTGAGTGGCTAGGGCTGAATGGCAGGGTGGAGAGAAAAGTCGATTCCTTGAGAGAATGAAAAGGCGTGTCCAACTGGACTGTGTAGTTGGGTGACCCATTTACACATGTATTGCTATTTAGAAAATGTTTCCACCTATTGTTCGCTGACAGTCAAAATTGTTCTGAGAATTATACATACTTCTCAATGTTTGTTGTTGTAAAAAATAGGAATTTTTTAAGATTATAGTTTTTAAAACTTTGATTCATTGGATTTCCTAGATTTTCTGCCTGAAATGTACATCCAAATTGACCCAAATCCTGCACAGAAGCTAATTGTGTCGCCATGTTCAAATAATTATTAAATTAGAAATCTTCTCCTTCTCCTCCTTCCCCAGATGACCTAATTAAAATTAATGTTGTTCAAAGACATATTTCTTCACCTCCATTAAACTCTAAGTGTAAAGCGTGAGGACGAGTGCGTGCGTGTGTGTGTCTGCGGGTGAGGGGAAAAGTGGAATATCAAAGGAGAAGAGTTAAATTTCTTTTCTTCCCCTGCACTCTCCATTGCAACCATTGTGAAGCCATGCAGGCACTTTGGGAGACTAACTATTTAGCCCTCAAAAGTGTCCAAAAAACCTCTAAAAGTGAAGGAGAGAGAAAGAGAGGAAAACTTTTCCCCCGTGTAACGTGTAAGATTCATTTGTCGGGAGTTGGAAAAAATTATGTCTTCTCTCTCTCTTTCACTATTCTCAGCTTCAACTTTCCCTGATGTCATGGATAGGCATAGCACTTGATGTATGCTAGTCATCCTCAGCTGTACACAAAAGATGGGGAATGCTTGGGAAAGGGGGGAAAAGAATTGAGAGAAAGTGTTGGGGTTGAAAGTTACCAGGAGGAAGAATGAGAGACGGGGAGGAGAAAGGAAGAGAGGGGAGCAGGTGAAAAAGTGAGAAAGAAAAAAGTAAAGTCCAGACAATGTTCAGAGTGAGAGAATTTTTTTTATTTTTTAAATTTGTAGCTCTCTTTCTTTCTCTCCCTCTTGTTAGACGGAAAAGACTATTTTTGAAGACCACGACGGCAAAATAGATTCTCAAGGCAGCCACACTATGGCCGTGTGTGTGTCTGTGTGTGTTTTTGTGGGGATAGAAGACAAGTAGAGAAAAGAAGAAGAGACAAAAAGTCGTTCTAAAAAATTCATCCTCCAGAGTTCAGGGAGATCCCTTTAGAGTTGCCAAAGCCCTCAAGCTGGTGGTGGTGGTGGTGTGTGAGGGGTGTGTGGAAATCTGCCTGCAAGTCTTATTGTCTTTCGCTTGACTGGACCTCGGTTTTTCACTCCAAGGATTCAACTGGACACAGCCAATGTTCTCCTTGACTTCTCCCCTCACTCACCCCACTTTTGTGTCTGTGCGTGTGTGCTCATATGTGACTCTCCTGGAATGGTTTCTGGAATGGTGAAAACCGGTGGACGTCCACAATATGTACCTTTAGTGGAGCGTCTTCATTCAGCACACACTCTTACATACAAATTGTGTACCTTTGTTCAGGACACCGTAAAAGTGAAAGTACAAGCCTCATGTTCTTTATTTCCAATGGTTTCTTATTGACTCTGAAAAATTAAACTGCAGAAGGTATATTTCAAAATACTAAATAAGTTTACGCCAGTATCAGCACACGAAATCATGAGATGAGAAAAGGTTCAGTGACATATTTTTTGACCTGCTAATTCTACAATTTCTTTATTTAGAAAGAAGATTCCTAAACTGTACAAAATAATACGGACAAGTTTTCTTACTAAAATATCCTTCTGAGTCATAAGTTCTGACTCCATTGAGCTCCTTGACAATGTTTACAAGTTTTACGGTAAAATAGGAAGTCTCAATATACAAAATACAGACTCTCTCACTTCAAGTTGAGGAGCTTTAGTGTGTCCAGGACGGGGGTAGTATATTTGTTGTATTGTATTTCTGACACTGTCCTCTGCTTTTCCATCAATATTTAGTGCAACCACCATCATCATCCCCCGCTCCCACAATTTGCATTATAATACCCTCGAACAACCTTCTTTCATTTATTTTTCTTCATTGTGTGTGGCTACATTGTCCTTTCTTCGTGTGGCTCTCTCCTTTTCTTGGCCAGACTCATATGTACTGGGTGTGGAGAAAAGTAGTATGATGTGTGTGTGTATGTGGTGCACAGGTTAAGGTTTAAGTAATGAGGAAAAAAGGCGGAGGAGGAGAGAAGAACAGCTGCTGTCAGCATGTTGTGCCAGTGTCCTTCCTCGTAGATGTCAATTTGTTACATTTCACTTTCAATCAGGCATTATTGTGACAGGGAGCGGGGGGCAGCCATGCAGCCAGCTTAGAAAGCAAAGAGAGGAAGAGGTAGGGAGAGGCAGGAACTTGTATAATCTCCTCAATTACACAGTTAGTCCCTCCAGTCAATTGTTCTCTGTCTGTGTCTCTTGTCTCTCTCCTCTTTTGTATGGCATGGCATGGCATGGCATCAGCAGGATCTGAAAGGGAGGAGGGTGCAAGAGAAAGAGAGACGACTAGCAACAGCACAACATAACGGCTGTTTAATATACTTAGAGAGAGAGACAATGACCATGGAGAAAAGAATGATCTTGTATGTACTGTAGGAGGGCTGTATTTTAAACACACATGAATCTACCATATAAATGTGTATCACTCCTTCAATGTATAAGGTTGAGGTGATGAAAAAAACTTTTTTCTATTCCACACCCCCTTTCCCTTCCTTCCTTCTTTTGCGTCTCCTTTTCTCTGTCGCTTTCTCTCTCTCCTTTATGGAGTTGGAAACTGGAAGGCATCAGTGTCGGTTCAATGAACGTCAAACAATAGATGAAATGACCATTAGTTGTTAAGTATATACTCAATGGAAATGAACTACACGCTACACTCTGGGCTGAAGGGACAGAGAGAGGAGAGAGAGGAAACAGAATGACGATGCTGATGGTGGTTGGTCCTTAATAGGTTCCTGCTTTACTTTTACTTAAGAAAATTGGTTGAACAGCGTGACAATTCATACACAGGTATATACAAACACTGAAAATATTCTGCGCTTTCACTCCACTCCAAAAGAGAGAAAGTGGGAGAGAGAACTTCACAGTTGAGAGTAGAAGTGCTGAGATGTCCTTACAGAATTTTGTGTGGCTTAGGAGAAAGAGAAAGGAGGAGGAGGAGATGGGCGGTTTAATGTGCATTATACAGGAAGATGTGCGTGGAGATATTCAAAATAATGAGAAAGTACGGACTGTGTTCTATTTTCTTGTCGTCAGTGAAGCATGTCGATTGAGTCTGATCTTCCTTCTCCACCTTCTTTCCTTTCGTACATTATTATAGGGAGGAAATCAAAATGCAAGCGCACAGGAGGAATTTATAGTCTTCCTTTTGGTTAGTTTGTTGAGGTTTCCTGGTTTCTCCCAGTAGAACAGAAGTACACACATTGTGTTAATGTATGAGAGGAGAGTATGGATGAGAGACGACATTCAAAGACATTCAGGGGAAGACTTTACTCTCTCCTTCCGTATAACTGTGTGTGTATGTTTGTGTGGGGGGGGGGAGGAAAGAGAGAACCACATGGTAACCACAGAGAGTAGAGTAGGACGGAGGAGATGAGAGAGAGACAGACGAGGGTAGTTTCGTAATCAAGCAAAGGTCTTTGAATGACTGGGGGATAGGGGGAAACTTTCATTATCATTATGACCCCATCAACCTCTATACTCCATTCATTTGATTAGTGAGCAGATTGAACCTGTCCCTCTCTCCCTCTCCCTCACTCCATTCTTTCTATCCGTGGCTTTAACTTCCCTCCCTTACTTAATACACTCCCGCTCTACCCTCCTCCTCTCATTTACGGCCGTTTCACATGGAGGTGAGCAGAAATCTTTTCTCCCCCTTTTTCCTTTCCCTTTTCTCTCGGTTCCTTAAGGGTTTATTCAAAATCTCCAGTGTCTATGCATAATCCAGTGCATTTCAACTACACAGAGACATGAAGACGTGTTGCAAGGGGAAATGTATTTTTATCCTTGCGTAGGTTTCGCGTTCACAAAGTATTGTAGACTCCCTCATCAGAGTTCTAGTGACAAACATGAATTATCCGTGTCCTGTTCTTGAATTGTATTACCTTGATGAAAGGTAATGAGTAATTTCGCTGTACGTTTTTTTGCAATTAAATCTCATCAAGTTCGATTTTTGCATTAACAATTTTGCTTAAATTAATTAATTTGAAATGGTGCACACTGTTGTAAGAATCCACTTTCCTCAAAAAATATCTACTTGATTATTGTTTCCGTTTGGAATTCAAAAACTGAAATGGAGGAGGGAGGCGAAGATGTAGGAAAAGAGAATGACTGAGGAGACGGTGGATCATCTGCCGTCTCGACTCATCTGATGAAGGGAGCGTAAATGGAAGGTTTCTTTTTTCTTCCCTCCATACAGAATCACAAATAAAGAGTGACACATGCGGCACACACACTTACTCTACCCCTTCCAACTCCCGTTCACCCTCCTCTTCCTCCCTAATCTCATCTGTATCTACGGTGGAGAGAGGGAGAAATAGACACATGGAATATCAGGACAAGATTCTGATGCCACAAACAAAATCCTTCCCACTACCAACACTACTCCCGCCTCCTCCTCTAATTATTCTATGAACACATTATAATATATCATGCTCCCTGTGTGTCATCATCCCACACACATACACACGCAGACACACACAGCTCAGTCTAAATACTCTGTCGGGTATGGTGGAGAGAAAAAATTCGGCGGAGGATGTTCAGAAAAGAGAGATTCAAAAAAACTCTGTACATAGCATATGTGTGTCGCACTGGGGATGTTTCAAAAGGGAGGAGGAGGAGGAGGAAGAGGAGAAGAAAAAAATATAGTGTGGATAATATGATGATATAGGGAGGATGACGACAGGTGCAAGTTTAGCCTCTAAATGGATTCGAACCATTTGACAATATCTTGGTAATATCATTCTCATAGCCGGTTGAGTATCATCATCATCCACCTCTTTTTATCGATCACCCCATCAAATTCTATTATTATGATGCCTACTTTCTCCCTCCCCGACATTTTCTCTTTTTTTCTCCCTCTTCACACCAAAACTCGCACATCCTCTGCATCTCTGTCCTCCCTCGTGGCTTCGACATATAACACATTTCTTTCTCTCTCTATGCTAAGGGCCAAGGACAAACTTGAGATGCAGACACAAAAAATTCATGGGCACTTGGATTTTCTCCCCCCTCTGCTTTCTCTCTCTCCTTTCATAGAAACAAATCATCCGATTCAATTGCTTTGTTCAATCCTGCGAGCTCTGAGTAGGATGGGATGAGAAGAAGAGACAGACAGGGTTGGAGCAGAAATTTAGCATGAATTACATTACGCAATTCGGAATAATTTGGAAAAATTGATCCCCCACTCTCATCCCCATCTGATTCTTTATGGCGGAGTTCTTATGGAGAGGTCGAGGAGAGCCATACTTTGTGAATTGCGTCGATATTTAGAGTAACAAAATATGTGCTTTTACATACATCCAAAGCCTTGGGAATTGTACAGATAATTGGGTCAAGAGAATAATAGCCGTATTTACAATGGATTACTCGGGATCGAAAAGTCAAGATCAAATTGAGCAGCTTATACAATACTAGGAGGGAGAGACACGCGTATACGCAGAGAGTATGTGTGTGGACATGAGTTGAAATTGGTAACGAGAACTAGTCTAATACGGACTGACTGGACGAGACTGGAAAAAACGGAGGAGGGAGGGGGTGAGGGTAGGATAAACGGTTTAGAGGCTATTTCCCCTTCTACATACACACTACACACATATATGGAAGAGAGTGTGTGTTACAAAAAATGGAGGATGCAATAGTTCTGTGTGTTACACGTATCCTTTGGTTTGCAATAAGGCGGCATTCCATCCATCCGGTGGTCCACAAAACACATACAAAGTAGTAGTAGTAGCAGGAGGGAAAGTAGCGCTCTCTTGGGATTTGGCCAGAGTAAAGACACACCTGAGCCACTTTTCCCTCCCCCTTCTTTCCTCCGCTTCCTTCTACATCCATACAAGTCTCAGACTTGCATCTCCCATCCTCTTCTAAATGGAATACACTTCGAGACTACATGTGAGTGTGTAGACTGAACATATTGTTCTGGACAGAAAAACCTTGGGAAAAACTTTCTCCTCTCTCCTTTCTCCCATATTTTTTTAGTCAACACCATTTTTATTTTCATTTAACTGTTCACATTAGTTTCTCTCTGCCATGAGACAATTGAAATTGAGGCAGTTTAACAGTTTCCTTGAGAGTGAAAGTCGGGGGTTGAAAGGGGCGAGAAAGGCATGATCTTTGTCATGTCAAATTTGTCCCCCTTCTCTCTACACAGTGAGGCAGACATATACAAACAAATATATGGTGTATATATCGTCCTCTGCATGTCATGTCATCCAGTTGTCACACACACTTGAGCAGCACTCCCCTTCCTTATTGTCCTAGTCCTCACAACATGTTATATTTTTTATGTAGGGATGAGGATTCATGTTTTCCCTGCGTGTGATGCCGATCGTGAAGAGGAGTGAGTGTGTGTGTGCTGTTGGAAAAAAGTGTTGGGCTGAGATGAGATCAGAGAGCTGGATTTCTGTTGAGGAGGAAGAGGAAGATTGAGGCGAGAATTTGGAGTTATTCAACTCGATGCAACTTATCCTCTGATTTATGGCACAACTCACAAACACACACATTTCCTCCCTCCCTCCTTGGTCTCTGCTCTGGTCACAACTCGGTTTACTCTCTTTCCTCTCCTCAAATTCATCTTTCCGAGTATATCACTGACCTCTGTACATCTAACCCTAGTCTCTCCCCCCTCTGTGCACACACATTGGCACATTTCCCAGCACAAACTGAGCTGTCCGAACGCATCCACTGGATGCGTTTGAGTATAAATATGACTGTAGCCTTTATATATGGAGGGGAAAGTCCGTTGGCTCAAAATTGTGGTGTGGATTGTGGTGTGGACTGTGGAGAGAAAGAGTGGGAGGGAAAAAAACTTCTCTGTATTCTCATCCTTATCGCCGCTTGAAATGTTTTTGATGCGAATCTTTTATTCCTTCAACGATTCCTTCCCAAGTCCCTCTTTTCCAGACAAGACTCTTTTTTCTTCCGTTTTTCCCCTCAAAGAAGAGTCTCACTCTCAACTGCTCTGTAGGATAGAAGTTCACATTGTTGTATCAGATGTATATGGAGAGTTTTAAAAATTAAACGATCATGACCTCCACCAATTATTGACTTATTGACTATATGTACAGATGCAATTTGAATATTTTGCCTGGAAAAATAATTTCACTCCTTTTAGAGTAGACTCTCAGCTTGACTCTCGAGACTTTCAGCTTGAGGAGGAAGATAGAGGAGGAGGAGGAGATTAAGGGTGGAAATTGGGCTGCATATTTATTAACCATCCGTCAATGGAGGAAGACGGGGGTGTAGACAGGGAGTTTTAACTTGAATAAATTGTAGGGCAAGGTGGGGAGCGGAAACATTTTATACGGCGATAAGATATCCTACTTTTTTGATGCTTTAAGTCGACCTACATTAAAGATAATGGAAAATTCGCTAGAAATATTAGTTTTAAAACTAATTTCATTCTAGCTTTGACAAAATCAAAAGGAATTGTCAGGCAAATAAATTAATTAGAGTTAGCAATAATATTTCTTAGTTATTGCAAAATTAAATCTTAGTTATCTTTCTGCTATTCTGGTAGTCTTCATCTTCCGTCCCTTGATCAACATTGGCCTTAAAATTAAAAGACATTCCTTTCACCACTTTTACTTTCACTAGAACTAGAAAGGAAGAGAAAATACGAAACTAGTAAATGGTGAGACTGTATTGCTCGCTGCTACATGGGGATTAGAATTAAGAAGGATTGGTGGTTCAAATTTAAACCAGTGACTGTGTATGTCCCACTGTGTAACCCCCCCCCCCCCTCTCTCTCTCTCCTTGTGTGTGTGGCTCCATTTCAAAGTCGTAGTTTCCCCTCGTTCAAAAATGAATGCTGACAATGCAATGTGAATGACTTGGCCATTGGATGAGAGCAGAACTGGATAGAGAGAGAGACATGGAGAAGGAGGAGGAGGGGATAGAAGGTCTATAGAGAAGAGTGCATAAGTCTTTTTGAGTTTTCTCCCTCGTTTTTCTCTCTTGGCCAATCGCCCATCGGACAAGCTCCACCGCTTTCCCTTCTTTTTTCTACACACAAATACACACTGAACTGAGTGAGGGGGTGGTAGTGGGGAGTATCATGATTTTCAACTTCTCGTGTGGTTTCCGATGTGGGGTCAACCTCAACCTCAACGCCGTCCCTGGTTAGATTGTTCCAGTTTTATTTCAGAGAGAGAAGGAGAAAGCCGAGAGAATCTTTTTCTGGATTGTTACATCCCCGTATAAAAGCCTGCTTAAAAAAGCTTTTCAAAAAATACTAAAAATATATTTAGAATCAAAAGACAAATTCTTATGGATTTTTTCTCGTCTCCGCTAAACTCTCAGGTCAAAAAAGTACTTGAAAAATTGAGTTAAATTGAAAAGGAATTATATTTGTGTGTGTGAAGAAAACTTATTTTCTCTGGTCAAGCAAGGGAAATCAGGATTTTTTTTGGGGTGGGGGGGGGGGGGGGGG
>WJFB01001674.1:0-27907 GCA_009870185.1 Pygmarrhopalites habei
ATGCCAGTTTCGGTATAAATAAAATACAAATCTCAAATTTTTGGCCACTGCTTCTTGTATATTTTGATCGTAGCTATCGACGAGGACTGAACACTATGGTTTAACACGATTATCTAATGTAGATTTCTCTTCTATTTTGGACTTGGGAAACATGGAGATGCCAAGTATGTTTCGGGTAAATGGGTACACTCGATCTTATTCTGTCTTTTCTTCCAGGAATACGAAAACACCATGAAACTCATCCAACTGAAAATAAGTTCAAATTAATATGATTTACATTTTGAAAAAATTATCATCATATCCTCCTGATAATTTTATTTGATTGGAAAAGATAAAGTATAGATTGACTTACCCCATAAACACAAAAATCCAGGAAAGAGCAATCAAATAGCCAAAAGTGGCCGTTGTAGGAAAGACGATGACTAGTACGAACTTGATCAAACTCAAAAACTGGTTAAGAGCATCCTGGACACCATTAAGGATACCTGAAAAGTTACAAAAGGTGTTATTGTATGAAATCATAGATAATACTGACAACATTACAGCTTTGATAAACACTTGTTCGTATGCATAAAAAAGACATGGACATGCCTCTTTGGGATTCAGCGACTTCTTCTTGAAAAAACTGTGTCACACTCAAATCCGCAATCCACAGACCTACAATATACATTTCAAATTGTCAAATTGGATCGACATAATTCTGTTTAAAAAACCAACTTCTTTGCTTAAGCTAACCGTATCGAGAGAGTAAAATCCCAACTAGAAACACAATGACTGAATCATAGGATTTTATACTAGATTTGACTACTGAGCTATCTGAGCTGTCTTCCTCATCCTCTGATGTCTGACCCCACAAGGATCCTGGGACGAAGGGTGAACCAGGCATGAAAATGGAACCGACACACATGATCAAAGAAAGAGTCTCAAAGCCAAAGCCAAAAACCCCCACAGCACATTTTCCAAAAATTCTTCTCAACGTCGGAAAGGATACACTTCCTAATATCCCAAAGACTGCCCCGACTGCTGCCAAAATGCCAATGATTGACTCGCTCACACTTTGAGAGTACATATAACCTGAGAAATCACAAGTCAAAAAACATTATTAATCTTGATATTATCCAGACAAAGTTTTTTAAAGATTCGGTTGAAGAAATTTTTTCTTTACCCATTGTTATGCTGTCGAAACTTAGGACGGTCATGTAAAGCAGGGCCAAGCCGACACCAGCACATCTGACAGGATGTTCAAAATATTCTTTCCATCCCATCAATGAGTCTGTGATTTTGTGGTACCATTTGGATTTTGAATTGCCATCCGTGACAAGATGTTGCTTGGATGAAATCAGACCAAGATGATACGAACCATGATTTTTGAACAATCCGGAACTAGAAAGTCGAGGCTGTCCTGGACTGGGTGTTCGAAGGGAAATCTCTGCAAAATCATGTGCTAGTAAACCCCTGCTCATTCCAGTTGGAGTAGGAATCAATTCTTGTAAATTGTTGGCAAATAATTGATGAGTATTGTGATTTTGTTCTGGACTTTGAGTATTCTCATTTGTACTATTCTCCATTGTCGGGGAAGTAGGGGAACACTCCCCAATGACAATGTGTGGTGGTGGATCGTTATTTACAGTACCTCGGTCATGTTCATCGTTGCTCTCGTGGAGAACGTTTTGACCATCCAGATGTTGAGGTGTGGATTTAGTATTCACAACAATAGTATTCTCGTTATTCCCCTCTTTTTGAGATAATGCAGGGATGGCTTTGTAAATTCTGTGCAGTAAATAAATCTCAACAACACCAGACACTAGATTCCAACTTGCTATGAAAATTGCTCCGGCAGTCTTTGATCCAAAAGAAATTATCTGAGCTACAACGGCAGGGGCCAAAATTGAAGTAGTCAAATCAATTGTACGCATTGTTGCATTCATTTCTGCAGAATAAAAAGAGAGACAAATCTGAATTGAATTTTTTTTAACTCAAGAAAAAGATCAAAACAATTTCAAATAGCTCAACGAAAGTATGTTTTACTTGAAAGTTTTCTTTCGTTTCCATGAGCCAGTACAACAATCCAATCCTTCTCTAGTGCTATTTTGCTTCCCACAGAGGCAAGTTCTCCAGTCACAGCAAAAATAATAATCAAAATCAAAAAAAGGGTGTCCAATCCTCCATTCCAGGTTGAAGAATAAGTAATAAACAATATTAGAAGGATGGCACAGAATATCACAGCAAAGTTTTGTACTATCAAGGCAAATCTTGCAGCTAAAAAATGTCAAAATCATATAAAATTGCTGAATCAAATTTTTTTTACAAAATGTTAGATCATCTGAATAAAAGATTTTACCTTTTAATCGTGAAGTTTTCTCGACCCATTTTCCAATAAATGGTGCACCAATTATTACAGATATACATGTTGTGAAGCCAAATATTGCTGTATTCTAAACAATTTAAAATGAGATTACGAGTTTATCTTCACATGTGGAATAATCGAAAGATCATAACTGTACGAGTATGATTCAAAATCACTAATATTATTTGTACCTGTAAAGACTCTGGAAATAGAATAACCAGGTACAAGCCCACAGCAAAGCCCCACATACGATCTCCCCATGATGTTAACGTATGGCTCAAATAAATGGTCAGAGTGATACTCTGCCACCAGTGTTTCTTCACTGAATTCGGACTCAATTCCTTGTCCGAATTATGAGGCCCTACTTCCATTTCAAGTTATACTTCTTATGGGTTTATTATATAATTAGCTGTATTACCACTAAAGCACTTAGTAAGTAACTTGAATAAGAAGTGGGCACTTGGTTGACTCACTTCTTGTATATGGTCAACAGTAGAGAACAGTATTGTGAAGATAGGCAAATTATAATTGCCGTGTCGCATGGTAATTATGTAAACAATGAAGTCTTGCATACTCTCAGTATGACAAAATATGAATCGATTATGTAAACAGAAATTCGTGACTCCGGCAACAAAGCTCTTTTGGAATGAGGATTGATGTACAAGACAAAGCACATGAGATAAGCATTGTCTTATCTTGACAAATATTGTAATTACATGTTGGTAGTACAAACTTTGTACTAACCCAGATTACCATTATAATGCAGATGAAATGTCCAACAGAATATTATGTTAATTTGCTGTGTTTTCGTTACTTGATTGCTACCAAAAGAAAGAGAGAAAAAACGAATTGACTGCATGGGGTACTAACCTTAAAAACCGATAAGAACCCGAGTAAACTGCATCATTTTAACTGCAATTAACTTTTTGAGAGAAAAATGTCAAACTTCATTTTTAACAGAGATTCAAATTTTGCGCCAGGGAGGGAAAAAATTATTTGAATTTCCATGTGGTCAACTTTTTTTTGGTCTGTCCGGATCGGATTTTTTAATTACGGTCAAAATTGACTTGTCAGCAATTCTTTCTGTTGATCATGGGAAAACAAAAGAAGGAGAAATTGAAGGAAACTCGGAATAATCCTATTTCTCGAACATCATTAGGAGAACAATTGGAATCGGACAAGACTGTGGATCCTGCAGCAAATAAATCAAGAAATAAGGCCAAATTTAATAAGGATGAAGAAGAACCAGAGGTATTTATTTAAGAGTAAATTTGCATTTGATTTCACTACAAGTAGATTTACTAATGTTGTACATTTATTCAATGTGTTCACAGTTTCTGGATGAAAAGTTGACTCAANTTTAATAAGGATGAAGAAGAACCAGAGGTATTTATTTAAGAGTAAATTTGCATTTGATTTCACTACAAGTAGATTTACTAATGTTGTACATTTATTCAATGTGTTCACAGTTTCTGGATGAAAAGTTGACTCAAAAGATATTAAAATCAGCTCGCCGTCAGCAGCAACAACTTGAAGATGAAGTTTTGGAAAATGAAGGGACAAGACTCAAGCCAAAAATATCCTTATCCAAATCTCGAGATGAAGCTGCAGGATCGGATGAGTCTGACAACGATGAGCTTGAATTTGATGACAAGTCATCAGTTGTCGACTACAAGGAAGAGGTTCAAAATGAATACAATTTGTTTTATACAAATGCATAGGGATCAAAGTTGATATAATGTGTATATCTGTTTGCATAGGATATCAATCCAGAGGATGAAAAAGCGTTGGAATTATTCATGAATAAAAATCCTGAGCCCACAAGAAGGTTGGCGGATCTAATCATGGAGAAATTTACAGAGAAACAAACTGAATTGGAGACACAGTTTTCAGATGCCGGCAAGTCATAACTCATAGTATTCACTAAACTTTAGTGAATAATGTTATTTATGCTATAAATGAAGGTTGAAGAGCTGATAGTTATTTTACTGATGTTTCTCTAGGTATCACGATGAAAAAGCTAGATCCAAAGATAGAAAAAATGTTTGAAGGGGTAAAAGAAATTCTGAGTAGATACCGAAGTGGTAAACTTCCAAAGGCTTTTAAGCTCATTCCTATATTTTACTGATGTTTCTCTAGGTATCACGATGAAAAAGCTAGATCCAAAGATAGAAAAAATGTTTGAAGGGGTAAAAGAAATTCTGAGTAGATACCGAAGTGGTAAACTTCCAAAAGCTTTTAAGCTCATTCCTCGATTGACAAATTGGGAGCAAGTTTTACAAATAACTGGTAATTCAAAATGTGATTACATTTTAATATTTTTAGAAATTTTGTAACAACTTTCATCAGGATTTTTTTTTATAAATAATTGTTTACGTAGATCCAAATGGTTGGACAGCAGCTGCAATGTATCAGGCTACTCGGATTTTCACATCAAATCTCAAAGAGAAAATGGCACAGCGTTTTTTCAATCTGGTCCTCTTACCTCGAATCCGGGATGATATTTTACAATATAAAAAATTAAACTTTCATCTGTATCAAGCACTTAGAAAAGCTTTGTTTAAAGCCCGGAGCCTTCATGAAAGGAATTTTAATTCCACTCTGCGAGGTACATCATTCATTTATACACACTTTATACCCTCGTTTTATTTTTCCTCCGACCTCAAATTGTTTCCTAAAATTATGAATTTTGATACTTTTAGAGTGGAGACTGTACTCTACGAGAAGCAGTTATTGTTGGGTCAGTATTGGGAAAGAATTCTATACCTTTGTTACATTCTGCGGCTGCAATGTTGAAAGTAGCTGAAATGGATTACTCTGGAGCAAATTCAATATTCCTTCGTATTTTTCTGGACAAAAAATATGCCTTACCGTATAGAGTTATTGATGCCATAGTTTATCATTTTCTCAAGTAAGTCTTTAAATTTTAAAAACTTTTCCATTTGACCTCATGACCCTTATATTTTATTTTAATTGTAAATTGTCTAAACCAGGTTTGAGCAGGACAAGCGTGAGTTGCCCGTATTGTGGCATCAGGCATTCTTGGTGTTTGTGCAACGCTACAAGGAAAATATTAGTTCGGAGCAGAAGGAGGCCCTTCACAATCTGCTGAGAGCTCACCCACATCACCAAATCACACCTGAAATTCGTCGAGAACTTCAAAATTCTAAATGTAGAGATGAAATTGTGGCTGAAAATACTATCACAACTGGTCTCGGGGATTTCAGTATGGAATAACTCAAAGAATTTATATTTTTTTTCGTTACATCTCAAACGACGAGAATAAATTAATAGGAAATTTGTCAACAATATGTGTATCATGTGCTGATTTTTCGAATTTCCGGCATCATTATCTTCAAGGTCTAGGATAAAGTGACGAATCCCAACTACTGTATGTACTATTTGAGAACCCAACTACCGAAAACATTTGTGGCTTGTGGAAGAAGGCCTTACTAAATGTCGTTATGAACAGATTGGCATGATGGAGTACCGAGGTCAAAGACCCAAAGAAGTGAAGATGACAGTATGGTTCGGGAGGAGGAATTGGGATTCGAAGGTTATCTCAGAAAGGAGACCGTTTCATCCAATTCCCAGATGACCTGAGTGTCAATTTCCATGAATATGGAGTGCTATAGACTCGTAATAAAATAGACTGGTGGATGGATGACACCAAACATGATAGATGAAAGTTGTATGACAGAACATTTAAGATTTACCAGTCATGTCATGAGTATAAAGTAAAAAAACTAATACATGACTAGTAATTTTAATCCTTTAATGGACTTTGAATTGCAACCCATTTTTAATTGAAAAGTATTAACTAAATATCCTTCCACATTAGATTATTAAAAACCGTGTGTGTGTCTGTGTGTGGAGCAGCAAATATTAAATGTTTCTCTTTTGATAGAGAAAAATCGATGAATGACAGTGTCCAAAGTCAAAATGATAATATTGTAAGGAAACACAAAGGACATTGACAGGGAAAAAGAAGAAGAAATGTGGAACCTCACGCAATGTCTCAATAAACAGGTAGTAGACGGGACTGACAGATAAATAATGATGATGTCCACGATGCATACTTTTATAGTGTAAATACAACCAGAGAGTATGTACTACCTACTTGTACCAAAGGGTACAGATCATTAGTGTAACTGTTTAAGATACACAGGAGAAGAGAAAAAAATACAATGGTTTCAGACAAAATTCTCTTCCACTCTCCTTCCTACCCACTTGCATCATAAATTATTATGATCTATAATACTCAAGGCAGGTGTAGGTTGTTCATCCCTGTATGAACGTGTTGAAATCCTTTTTCTTTCATTTTCATGGACACAATGCAGAAAAAAAATTACTATTTATTATTATGATGATGACTTGCCATTGATGAATGATGGGGGAGGGGTGAAAGCTTCACATAATTAATAATCACAGATACATTGTAACATTGAGGACTAATTACACAGGTGCGTGTCGTGTCTCTTTTCTTTTGATCCTTTTTTCCCCGGAAAAACCCTGCTTTCTTCCACTTTCACCTGTCTGTGTCTGTGCTTGTGGGTAGATTTTGGAAGGGAGTAAATATCCATTATCTTAATTCATTTGTAATGTGTAGTCAATAGTCAATGGGGAACGATGAGGATCAAGAGGGGGAGGAAGAGAGAGAATAATAATACAGGATATGTAAGTACAACGTACCGTAAATTCGTTCAGATGTAATCCTCAGGATTATTTTTTGTTCTAGGATTCCTGATCTCTTCTTAATTCTTAATTAAATGGCCTCAACTGTAGGATCAATTTTATGAGATTGGACATTGCCCACAGTTGTAAAGAGTCATCATTTTAAGAGTTTTGGATTGTATGAGAATATTTAAGCACACGGTACACACCTAATTCATGTACGTGTGTGTGTGCCGAATGAAGGAACGGTAGATAGAATTTCTGGGAATAATATCTCTTTTCACATTTATTTTGTAAAAGGTAAAGAGAGAAGGTGGAGGAGGAGAGGATAAACCAGAGACAAGAGATAATCAAATCAAATTTTACCTTTCACATATACACAATCCATTTCGAATGACTCTTCGAATGGAAATGAGAAGCTGTAAAAGTTTTCAAAACTGAATCCTAAGTAGTAGTAACAATCCCTCATTGTCTCTTTTCTCTCTGTGTCTGGATGTGGATTGTGTGTATTCAGGAAGGAACTATGTACTTAAGTAGCCAGGTTCAATTTTATGCCGACTCTATGTGTGTGTCTGTTCTTCATAGCTTCATAATGCTGTTACAATATAAATTTATAGACTCACCCGCTGTTAAATTTAATTAAAAAAGCTTATGCTCACACACACACACACACACACACACACACATTGTGTATTAATGTAAGCCAATGATGCTCTTGCCAAGATGACAAAGCCAAAGTTGAATCAAAAACGATTAACGGCTTCCCCTAAACCTCCTCCTCTTCCAGCAACTACACACAAAGACGACGGATTTTACCCCTCTCTCTCTCTTGTGCACACACACACAAACAGACACAAGTAGTAGTCAAGATCCAGACTCATGGAATCCCTGTAAAAGCATGGATTAAAGACAAGTACGTGTATATGGTTACAACGGCATCGAAGCATCAAGTTACAAGAGAGAGAGAGAGAAAGAGGGATAATGTGTGTGTGTGTATGGTCAACTTTTATATGAATATGGGAGGAATGTGGGATGATTAAAATGTTCCCTGCTCTACATCCCCTCCAAAGAACCACGCTCCACTTTCACTCTTGAGGGACGTCATTCCAAATAATTCCAACTGATTCCGAGACATTTGTAATAACGGGGATTCGAATAACGACATCCCATACAAATGGGAATGATGGGACATTTCTTTGCATAAAAGTGGATGAAAGGGAAAAGGTCATTTGAGAATGGGATCTTCATTTCCATTAGCAGTCACCATTATTTTTTTGTCATTCTTACTTCTTTAACATGTCAATCGAGTTCCAGTTAGCCTCTTCCTTCTGTGGCTCATTAGGGTGGACAAGTAGTTCACAAAAGAGTCCATTTAATTGTATTTGTGTGTGTTTCTTGGGATCTCCACAAGTACCCACACACACACACACACTTCAGCTAAAGATAACAGTAACACTTCCATTCACATTCAAATTCTGGTAGTTGCAAGCAATAAAAATATTCTATCACGATCTCCCATCATAAAGCCTTCACACACACCCTCACACTCTCCCTCACTTTCTCTTCCTTTCTCTCACACTTACTGTGCAAACAGACAGTGTTGAATCTGTAAATATGCAGATTATTCGGCAGAACACGCGCGGACACACACACAAAGGGAAATTTCCACACTAAATGTCTTATTTTGACTACACACGGCATTTTCCCCTTTTTTGTACCGTGCCAAAACTTACCACACACGGTACACACTACAAATAATGGTACACACATACACACACGCAAACATTAAATTTAATGCTCCGGCCTTTATGAAGCCTTCAACATTTTGAAACTCCTCCTCTCCTTCCGCCGTTCATCTCATTTGTTCTAGAAATAGACATTTTCCCTCCGTAAATTACCAACATAATGTTAATTACGGGCGCCTTTCCCAGAGCCTCATCCTCCTCCTCATAATTCATGGATGCATGTCTCACTGTACTCTTTACCCTTTTGCTTAATTCCCCAGTATAAACTTCAATCAATTCCAAAAACAATTGCTCTGATTAAACAGCCACAGAGGGAGAGAGAGAGAGAGAGAAGGATAAGTTTTCCCCATCTCCCTGCCCTTTGCAAACCACACCCTTCAAATGCATGGAAAGTATCCGAGGAGAAAGGAGGGAGAAAGTAGAGAAAAACCTTTCATTCCAGATTGCTCTCGTTTTTTTTTCATGACAATGACAATGAGGCCGACAATGGGGAGGGGACAAAGGGAGGAGGCCGGATTTCATTTATTTCCGTGTAGCGGGGACAAAATCGTCGCCTCAACTTCCGTTCACACACTTTCTCTCTCCATAACCATTTAATAGTAAAGCCATCACTGCTTCTCCACTGACTTTTTGATGTGTTTCACATTCAAATGGCTTAAATCTCCTCATTCGATGCGACACTACACTAAAAAAAGAAGACGGCGACGTGATCTAGGATCAATCCACATCTCCAAATTTCACAAACATTTCGGCAGAAAAATTTCCCACACACGCACACACACAAGGAACTTTAGGTTCGTGTCGCACTTATTTCTATTATGTACGTGTTACAATCTTGAAAAGTGGGATATACTGTTCGATGATGACGGACAAAATCAAGAACAAGTTGTACTACATTATTGCATGTATCCCAATCCTTTGTACTACTTTTGTACACTAATCTATGCAAAAAAAAGTAATCCGATTCTGAGAAGCTGTGAAATTAATTCTCTGGAGGGTTCAACTCCCCCATCAGAAATCAACTGGAACACTCACGCGTGTACACACACGAGAAGGAAAAGTTTGATGACATTCATTTCGAGTGTATCACAGCCTACAATAACAACACATCTGTAATACTAAATATTGATGTGGACTGTGTATCCACTCGCTGTGTATTATCTTTATCGTAATTATTACTTCACGTATTCCTGGATTGGACATGAACGTAACTGAAAAGTGCACTCAGTGCATCCCAAAAATTATTAAAATAATTTCTTAGTTTCACTCATACCAATACGTATATTCTCAAATGTATGAAATAATCTAATCAACGTACACAACACAGATACCTAAAAAAGTTTGAGAGGGAAAGAGGATGGGAAGAGAGAAAGCTAGAGAAAGTTGATGAAGGATTATCATGAGGGAATTATTTTTACTCCCAATATTTTTAATAAGATCGAATTCCTGGAATTTCTTTTTTCAGATTAGGGAAAAAACTGTAAAGCTAGTCATTAGAAAATTAGTCACATACACCCACACAAAGAGAGAGAGAGAGAGAATATCACCACCCACGACTCCTAAATTTCCAGAGAGATGATTGTGTGTGATTATAGACAATTTTTTTGAACAACCCACAACATTACTCAGTTCACTCGGGTGTACATTTTGTACAAAATTTAGTGAAGGGGAGGAAAGGAGATGGGATTGGTTCAAATTGGAGGACAAAAAGACCATGAAAAGGTGACGTCGAGTCAATCAAAATGTCCTTTTTTGGTCATTGTGGGTTGACTTTGGCTTTGCTGCCGCCATAAATCGAGAGTCAGTGCAGCGTGAGAAGGAATGATCAGATAAAAGTCTGACTTTCTCTCCCCCCCCCCCCTCTCTCTTTTTGTGTGTAAGAGCGTGTGTGTACACTTTGACTCCACAATTGATATTTAGTACTCTATAAAATGGTAGGGAGTGTCTGGATAGAAAAAAATGTACCAGGAGTCAAGTGGATTGAATCCACTCACATCAAAATGAGGATTATCTTAAGGAATCCCTCTTCCCTTCTCTCTCCCTCCAAAAAATCGAAATAGGAAAACAGAAAGAATAAGTGAGTGGAAGACTGGAGAAAATGGACCGGAAGTGTAGGAAGTTGGAGCATTAAAAACTACTCTCTTTTCTTAAAGTTATTATGGGATTAATTAAATTTATTTCACGACCTCCCCCCATTTTAAAAAAATAAGATAAACATTATGGAACATTTATTTCCACCCATACTTACTTAAATTCAGCCCATCCACTTTAGCCTGGTCGATACGGGGATAAGTACTGGTAGGTACTCGGGTAGGCAGGTAGGCATGAGGTCATTATTTAACTTTCACTTTGTGACACACCAAAAACTCAATGGAATTGACAGGATGGTGTGTGAGTGTAGGTCTCATCATTAATTATTCCAACATCTTTTCTTCCTTTCCCTCATTCTACTAAAAGCACAAAGTACAATCCTTTCTCATGATGAACATCATTTTGTCAAAATTATTTTGAATATCATTTTGATGGCACCTAACTACCTAGAATATTCTCAAGTCACTCTCGTCTTGTCACTCCTGCCCTTTCTTTGGACATCATTCAGAAGTGCATACACTTCTCTCTCTTTGTCTCCTTATCATCTCCCCTTCTCTCCATGTGTGTGTGACAGTCAAACGATGGTGTAAATGGAAAATGATTGAAAATTCTGTCTGTCTGACGGTGAGGTTGGGTGTGTGTTTAAAATTCCTTTTGATCCTCTCTCTAATACTTATTTCTATTGCCAGGGGTGACCACCCTCCACCTCTTCTCTTTCTTTTTTAAACTGTCAACTGTCCATGCATTCATGTACTCTACAATCGCCTCTGTCCTTCCCCTCATCCAAGGTTTCAAAAAGAAAGGAAGGACAAGATCGAAAGTGAAGATATAATGAAACGAAATTTCTGACGGTTAAAAAAAGAAGGTAATTCATACAAGACTTTAGGAGGAGGTGGACTCAGCACGAATGTCCCTCTACACACACGCGCGCATTCAAAGGGAAATTTTTCCATTCTGTACCTTGTTGTGAATTGTCACATTGAATTTTGTGGGGGGGGGGGGGGAATATTCATTCAATTTTTACATGTGTTGTCAATTGTATTCTCCTCCTCCTTCTGGTTGTCTTGAATGAAAACTCATGATTCATTCCGAATGTACATAATAACATTGGGGAGTGGAAGGAGGAGGACTTGTTTTCTCTTCCATTTAATAATACACGAGAGAGTCAACTATTTCCCATGCGAGTATTCCCAAGACTCTTTCTCCTCCTTTCTAACTGCTCCTTTCACCCAACTGTCCCTGCACTGCACTGCACTGCACTGCACTGTTGCTGTGTAGTGGATGGTAAATGGAGAAAGAATAAACTTTCTTTTCCTCTCCCTTCCTTCTCTCTCCCAGTCTATTTCATCTCGTGCGTATGTGGATGGAATGTGTGTGGTTGTATCTACACAAATTCATCCTGTATCCAATCCATGGTTGGATATTGGAGAGAAAGCGAGTGTGGAGGGGGAGAGAGACTTTGTTAGGCCACTTTGTCATCTGGTTTAAAATGATATGAATAATTTACGAGTCACGAGTATTCCAAGAGCCGAGCGTCGGGTTTCCTGCTCAATGAGATTTTTTCTTTCTAGAGAGGATATTTTGAGGGCTCCTTCCTTCCTTCTTTCACCACCATCACCAACCACCACATCACTACCTCCTCTCTTCCTCCTCCAATTCATTTCCTGTCCTCTTCTCTCCATGACTACACACTTTCTCCTTGTACGTTTTCCAGCCTATGAGCCATGTGTATATTCATGTGTGTACTCGTTACATATAGGAACATTGTAGTATGTAGAAGGAATAATCATAACACTATTGAGGGAAAATGTCACTTGACACAATTTTTCTTTTGAGAGGGCATATATATTTTACTACTATCGCCCTTTACTCCATGTTCCCTAGTTTAGTCCTAGCTGTACACTGTGTCTCATGAAAGTTTCCTCCCGAAGTGAAAGTAGTTCAGCTTTCACCATTTTAAGTTGTGTCAGTCTCGAAAGGATTCTTTGTTCAACTTTTGAACTAAAGAGAAAGACAATTTTAGAGCAAAATTTTTAATGGAGGTCCAAAGACTGTGCACTGTGCCCTTGACCTTTGACTTTCACCGGAAAGACAAGATATTTTAAAGATTTTACTTCTCATTGAGAATAGAAGACGGAAAATGGTGGGGGAAAGTTGAAACTGCACACCATGTACACAAACTGTTGATTGCGAGGGGAAAAAAGTCTCCTCAAATTTGTCGTGTCATTTGAATGAGGAGTTGATGCTTCCAAGCGAATGTATACATAGCGTGTAATGTGGAGTGTGACAGTGACTCACCATCGCATTGCATTGATGAGTTGAAGTACAGTACATATGCGTATGTATGTACTTGCATGGTTTTGTGATTCTTCATTCTCCCCCCGACACGGACAACCGTGGTCAATATGCAGTGGGGAAAGCTGCATAATATTCATTCCCGCTCCTTACCCACTGTGTGTGTGTGGAGGGAGAGAGAACCTCTCATCTTTTCAGTCGGTTGACTCAGACTAAATTATTAATATTTACTTGAGGTGGAGGGAAAGGAAGAGAAGGGGAAATGCTAACAAACAACCTTTTTTCCCCTGTGTTATTAACCGGTTTGAGAAAAAAGAAAGAGAAAACTCATTTCTCGTCATTCTCTCTCTCCCTTGTAGTCGAGTTGAAGTTTACAGAAAGTACAGAATATTCACCCACTTTCTCTCTCTCATTTTCTTTTTTCACTTTCACTCTCATTTTAAAGTCGGCTATTAAATAGAGCCGACTAGTGCAATGTTTTTTTCTCCACAATTTACCATACTTGAAGAGGAGTGTGAAAGGACAAAAAATACGATGTTGTTTCATGATTTGTGAACACGACTTAATATTGTCATCCTCCCTCCGTGCAATGCAAGTGTATCATGTGCGGGTCGTATGAGTGAGCATAAAGAGTGTTTGATGTGGGGCTACACATGCATGGGGGGTATTTTGTTGTGCATGGTGTACTCTGTGGAGCTGTGTAGATTTTTATCGATCTATATGAGGATAAAATTATGGATGATTAAGGCAACTTCCACACACTCACCCTCACCAAGAATCTACATATGGTGTACATGGAAGACACACACGCTTCTATGTGTGTCTTCAGTCTCCATAGGCTGTTAGAGACTGTAGAGTTGTGTGTGCTTGTGTGTGTGTGGGGAATTCTCAATTGAAATGTGGGTAATAAATTTATTTATTCTGGCTTATCTCCTAACTACAGTATGCTCCTCTGTAGCAATCTCCACACACACACAGCTACATTGGAAACCACAAGACTCCCCGTGTATTAATGGAGAGAGAGAGAGAAAGAGAGTGCAGTGTATTTAGATAAGACCAACCCCCCGAGTTTGTTTTCACCAATTATTTAAAACTTTTGCTGTTTGTTGTGTGTGTGTTTGGAGAGAGGGAGAACCTTCCACCGTATGCGTCTCATTTACATGTGAAATTTGCCACAACTTGATGTGTATGTGGCTTTTAACTAGGATCAAATATATACTTACAGTTTAGATAGTTTATGAAGAGAGAGAAATCTACATGACCTCTTTATCATCTATTCCCTCCCCGCTTTTTGATCTACTCAGCACACACACACACACGTTGGGCTAGGGTACACAGAAATTGTGGGGTGGGATGTAGTGTGCCGATAATTCAGTTTTCTCCAAAAGGGCAGAAGAGAATGTGTGTGTGTGTCCTTTCCCTGATTCCCTCCAATTAGCTAGGAGTAGGAAGGAGGTCAGAGTTTTTGAAAAACTATTTAAACTATTTTCCAATTTACTTTCTACCCCTCTAAACCCACATTTAATTATTATTCCCTCTCCACCGCCTCCTCCTCCTCATCCTGTCCAGCATAGCTGGTCCCTCACATTTTCCCGCGGAACAGATCCTCCAATCCATAGACTTCCAATATCTAATTTATCCTCATCCAAGTTCTTGGTATACTTAATAATATTGAAAATGCACACAGATCCAAATTGTGTGTGGGACCCCCCATTTTTTGGCACATTATTCCAAAAGTTACTCCCTTAATCGATACTCCAAGACTCAATTTATGTACTCCAAATTTTCATAAATCCTCTTCCCCTCCAACCACTCCTTGTGTACCTCCCTCCACTCAAGTGTGTGTGTGTGGGTTGTCAGGCCAAAAAAAGGATCGGATATAATAATATTATTTATTATTTATATTAATATAAAATTTATCCAAATTTCTCAAATTAAATTAAAATATTCGGAGAAATAAAGCATGAGGATGGAGACACGGCTTTTTGGCACTCTGTAGAGACAATGGCGATGATTTCCTCGTAAAATAAGAAGGAAAATTCTGTAAGAAGCCCGTCTCACTCGAACAGAGAGAACTCCTCAGGGAAAGATCCAAAATCTTGAGAGATGCAATGGGACTAATTTGAGTGTTAACTGGTGACAGACATACAAGGGACATCATTACCAAAAGAGAAAGCAAGGGAAAGTGAGGGAAAGTGGGTGAGTGTGTGAGTGGAGGAGGACATTAAATTGCGCTGGCGCTTGTACAGAATTTGTTGGATTTTTCCTAGTATGCGTGAGTATGTGTAATTGTGTGTGTTGTGTGTGTGTTTGGGGTATCTGAGGATACTCGAAGATTCGAGCTTGCTCCAGCCGTCTCTTTGAACGAATGGAAAGCACACGCCGGCTTCACAGTCCGAAATGAAGGAGAAAAGTAGGGAGAAAGGGATCGAGAGAAAATATCTTCGTCTTTTTCCCACAACTCCACAACCACTTGTCCAGTGAGGCTGCTTCCCGCTCCAGAGACCTTTTTCTTTCCTCACTCCACTCTACACTCCCCATCTCAAAGAGAGTACACTTCCAGGAATAGGACGGGAGGATTACACAGTCTCACTCTCTATTTCTCTCACTTTCCACTTTATTTACGGGGAAACACGGCTCCAGTCCTCTGTCTCCCTCCACACACACACCCAGCCTTTTTTGTGTCTCCGAGCCTTTTAATGACTCTCCTTTCACAAACAGTCAAAAAGCACACACATACACATGTCCTCGTACATACCCACAGAGCCAGGAAAAACAGAAAGGAAGACTTGGAGCAACAGCAGCAGCAGGGATTAACATTTCCTCCGTTTGATCCACAAGAGTCATCCTAGAAAATGTCAAGTGGGTCCCCCCGACTGTGAGCTGTCAAGTCTTACTCGAGTTTTTTACTGTGTCTCAAGGAGTGACCCTCCTTTCGGAGTTTCAAAAGGATTCACTGGTATTTAGCAACCGGGCACTTTATTAAACACATTTGACCGGACGAAGCTCAACTGGTGGATTGTTCAGTTGAATGAATCATTCACAACTACCAAGTGAGAGAGAAAGTTTAATTCAAACAAGTGACCATTTTTGACTCCACGTAGGGAAAAAGCGGGTGAGTGACTTTTTTGACAAGATACTCCAATTTTGTAGAAAAATTCCCACCGACAGTTTGAAATCTTGCTAGAATTTCAGGACATTTCGATGGATATTCACATAAAATTAATTATGTCAAAAAAACAATGGAATTTTTAATATTTACGTGAAAATGGCATTTTGGTGTCAGTTTTCAACCGCAATTCATCTCAGATTGCGTAGCTAAGAAAAATTTAATTATGCACAAAAATGGTTTAAACAATTTTTTGAATAGCCAAGCTAATTAGTTTTTAATTTTAACTGAACAACGTTAATCCTTTCGATGAATAATTCCAATTCTTGACATAGAATTCTGTCTAAAATAATTTTTAATTTAAGATTCTGCAAAATCCCACAAAGAAAAAATGACAAACTGTGAGTCAAACCGGCTGAAGAAAGTGGAATCGGAATCTTTTCGCTTTAATCAATAAATTAATAGGAATGAAAATAGTTCCTGGGAATCCTCTCTCGTTACTCAATTTTAGGGATGAGAATAGCTGAAGAGTGTTGTGAATAAATCCCTAGGAATTTGCTATGTACATTGAAGGACTAGTCCGGGCCTTTTTCTCCTCAACTTGACACCCGATTGTCACACATTATTGTACACTCACGTCATGACGCACGATTAGACCAAAATCGACGGCACTTCAAGTCGACAGGCCATCCAGAGACAAGGCACAAACAAAAGGGGAAGGGAGAGTCGTCAGGGACAGGCCAAAGCCACTTGACGAGAGTATGTTTTTCTTCTAAACAAAAAGGAGAAATCCAGTCAAACTTGACAAGTCAAAATTTTCTCTTCCCTTCTCTCTCTCTCTCTGATAGAATGAAATGGGTTTCAGGGTAAACATAATTATTAACAATGCTCTTCCCTCCTTGTCCCCTGTGCAAATTTATTCTACATGTACTTTGGAAGGATCCTTATCCATGTACACAAGTCCTTGTGAAGGGAAATTGTATTTTTCTTTGACAGTGTCTGTGTGTGAGGGAGAAAGGGGGATTCATTCTCTACTCCTATCATGTCTCAACGTTCATATTGGTTAATTCACTTTTAAATTGTCAAGAACAAAGTTGAGTAAGTTATTCACTTATGTGTATGGGTGTGTGTGTGAGTGTGTGGCGTAGTTCGAATTTATAATATAATAATAAATATAATAAAGTAGTAGTTATCCCTCAGCTTCTTTCTTCCCTCGTCTCCCTCCTCCTCCTCCCATCCACATTTATATTTATATAACAATACACAGCTTTGCTTATGTTAGCTTAAGTAATTGGATTTAGAGAGAGTGTGTGTGTGTGTGTACAAAACTTACTACCTGACTTTCATTCAAAGTTTTTCAAAGGAAGTTTTACAACATTAACATGTTCTGATTGGATTTCCTGGCTGCTCCAGTCCCTCCATTATATTATCATAATAATATAAATTGTAGCTAGCGAGCTACTCTCATAGCTAGCGGTGAGGAGGAGGAGGAGAGAAATACACAATAATATATGTAAATGTGTGTGTGAGGGAATAGTGTGTGTGTCCATATATTATTTACATATTCCCGAATCTGAATATTTGGAAAAGTTCCAAAATTCACACAGCCCTCCCTTCCCTCCTCCTGCCTCATATATTATGATATTTATATGATGTGAAATTGACTTGTATGTCATATGTGAACATGTACGTCAGTCTTCCGAAAAGGAGGAGCAGGTAAGTAAGTACTCCTCCCATAAAACTATTATATAGAGGAGGAGGAGGATAATGCGAGAAGACTCTCTCCTCCTTCTCCTTCCTCTATTTATTTATCTCTTCAAAGAAATTCATTTCCATTACCTACACTTACATACATACATTCATTGATTAACACAAAATCCTCTCACACTCACCCCCCTCCACATGGATGTGTGCCTGTAGACTAATGTGATGTGTGTGTGCGTGTGTGTTGTCAAATCGTTCCAATTTGCACAAATTCCAGAATTTCCCTCTTTCCGAATTCAATGGAGTCATTTCTCAAAGGTTCTTAGTACAGCCAGGGAAAGAAATACACTTTCAAGAAATTGCAGCTCTGACTCGTGTCTGTGTGTATGTGTCAGAGAGAGAGAGAGAGAAGAAGGAAATTGATCTGAAGATCCACAAAATTTTTCTTTCATAGGTATTTCTTAACACTATCCAATGTTTGTTGAAAGGTGTGAATCCTACGAGTAGAGAAGAGAGAGAGAGAAGTGCCTATTATACCCAAGTTGGGTGACCTTCTTAATGTGTGGAAATAAGTCTAAACGTATTAATATGATGTCAAGGGAAACCCTCCATCTCCTCCCGCTCTCTCCTTCTCTCTCTTCCCCTCCTCTTTCTCAATTCCTTGAAGAGACGACGACGCTTTTATTCAAACTTTGTATAACTTTTGACACTCTTATTCTGAAGAGAGAGAGAAAGTGAGTGAAAGTGTGTGTAGAATATTCGAGCTCTTTATCCTCCGGTCATACAATATGACTGTCAGAGTAGTCCATCTTTCTGAGACAAAATCCTCAGTCTCAAAATATAATTCTATGTCCAAAGTTTCACACACACACACACACGTACACACTTTCCCTCTTACTCCCTTCAATGCTGAAGAGTATCTGGAGTTGGCAGGTCAAACATTGGAAGAGAGGAAAGAAAAAAAGCAAGAAAATTGCATTCGATTCCTCTGGATTGTTAGAGGAAGAGAGGAAGAAGCGGGTTGTACAGTTATAATGCGAATACACCCACCTCGTTGGAAAAAGCGGAGAGGGGATAGAAAGAACTTTTCTTTTTCTCCATAATAATTTTACACAAGACCAACTTTCTACATGTCAACTCTCCATCCTCACATAAATTCAAAGATTTTGGACATTTACTTCCTTTCCCTTTCCTCCTCCTCCTTCTCCTTCAGGGGGTGCAGATGGGCACACACACACGGAATAAGATTCACCATCTATCAAAATTTCCCTACAGAAAAAAATAGAGTTTTATTTAGTCCACTCCCTTTCCATCCCTTTTTACAGAGGAGGAGGGAGAGGAGGAGAAAGTAGAATTTTTATTCGACACGACATTGTACTTGAATCTATGTATGTAGCCGCCAATATTATAAATATTCAATGGGAGTATAATGTATTGAAAATAGTTCCATGACTCTATTCTCCTCCCCCTCCTCCTCCTAATTCCCTCCCACTGAATTCAAGGGAAATATTAATAACGGGGAAAAGGCGGGAGGGGAAGGGGGGAGTTACTGTTTAGGACAGACAAAGGGAAAAGATAAACACATTGATAAATAGCTTTGAGCTGACTACACCTCATAAATAAACAACAGAATGAAAGAAAGAAAAGAGAAAGTCCAATACCACTCTCTCGTCATATTTTTACCTGCCTTTTACTCTCTCCATTATGTCATTAGCAAGATTTGGAGACCAAAGACACACACACACAGTCGCTGTTGGGTGGGTGGGAGGTGCAGAAAATGAAATTAAATAAAAGAAGTGTATGAGAAATGGGAAAACCGGTTAAAGACTTTCTCTCTTTCTCTTTTTCCCTTTCTCCTGTGTAGTTAAAACTGGAATTGAAGCCTTCAATTTGAAGGTTAGTTTACGAGGAGTCAGTGTGTTTATGTTACCCGGGTTGGGAAGGAAGGTACTGGAGAATTAGTACAAGGATGGGTGTATAAATGTGGAGATTCTCGTTAAAACCTTTGAAGGACCATTATTTCTCTCTCTCTCCCTCTGATACTATTTTTCAGTAGATCTGAAACACACAAGTCCTTTGTGAACTCCCTCCTTCTGTTACTTTTTTTCTTTTTATGAGATGTGGGGAGGGAAGTCATGGACGACCATCATATTAGACGAGCAAGTTGGAATGTGAGTATAAAGGGAGACGATGTTGTAAGAACGGGAGAGACAGAAGAGAGGGAGGACTAGGTGGTGAAGAAAGATGTAATGAAATTTACACCATTGTCTAATATCCTTTCGGGTGTAATTACTCTCTCCTTCCATCTTGTACGTATGTACAGCCCATCCTGTCTTTGGATCTTCTTCTCCTTACTTCTTGTGTCTAATTTCTGTACAATTCTTCCTTCATCTCTTGTCTCTCATGTCTCCCTGGAGCTCCTCAATTTTCTCAAGCTCCATGACACACACAGGGAAAGTTGAGTGTCTCATTTGTTTACCCTGTCCTGGAGTCTATGTACCTATCCATGTCCCACGTCCGTGTCAACAGTTTAAAACTTTTTCTATCCCTCCCGCCTCCTCCTCCTCCGTTCAATCTATTACAAAATCTTCATCATTTTCACTCAACTCATGAAGAATGGAATAAGACAGGGAAGGAGGAGGCGAGAGAAGATTGGTAGGGCAAGAGTGCTTCTTTTCTTCTTCTTTTAAAAAATACATGATCAGTTTTACGACTCTTTTTTATTGACCATCTTCTTACATAGCTTTTGGATCATCATTCCACGTACCGTCATCTCTCCCCCTCTTCCTCTTTCTTCATTTCCCTTCCAGCTTTCTCCGGGGAAAGTGTGGGAGGGGGGAGCAAGATTTGCAAGCAAGATCTGGTCTGATTCATTTTTGGCTTGTAAAATGTAAATCATTTTTTATCTAAAGAATTTTTTTTGTACACACGAGGTGCATAATTATGACCTAGTTTATCCCGTTTGATGATGACGTTCATAATTGATGCATCCAGATCCTCGTAAAAAAAGGATGAAGGTCAGTTTCAACTCTCAAGTTAATTGCAAAGGTTTTTACAAGCTGCAGTAAAATTTTTTGGCTACAAAATCTCCATTGTGCACCACTCGATCTCTGTTAAAAAATAATAAAATAATTCTCGATTTTGAAAATTATTTCCTCCTCAAAAAAAGAACTTCAGTCTTCACTTGAGACTGACCCAATTGACTTACTTCGACGGTGTTCGCAGTGCATGTCCCACTCATCCAAGTGGTACACACACACATTTCTGAAGGACTTGCAACAACAGCAATAGCAACAACAACAACATTCAAGAAGGGAAAGGCGGCGGAGCCTGCGTGACACCCCAAATTTTATGATGAGCTTAGTGGATTAAAGAAAGTGTCGTGCGAGGAGGAATTTTCGTTTGAAAAAAGTAACAGGCACACACATTGATTCAATTTATCTCACATTTCTTCACACTTTTTTCCTTGATGATGGCGGTGGATAGAGGAGGAGGAGGAGAACCAGAAGGGGACTCGTCCTACATGTACAATACAATATAAACTTTGATTAAATTCTGACTCAGTCTTTAGACCAATGACTGGGAGAGCAAGTGAAGTTTGCCGTTCCCCGCCACACACAAACGCACACACCCTCACTCTCATTCTCACTCCCGGGTATTCCTGCCAATTTTCCTGAGGATCCCATATTGTGTTTGGAAGGAGGAGGACTCTACGGATAGTTGCTAATATAACCAAAGCTCATTATCCTTGCTAAAGACAAATAATATTCATCCGAAATTCCCATCCCATCCCCCAGCACACTGACACACACACACGGCCAAAGTGGGTGGAGGATGACGCGAGAGAGAGAAACTAAAAGAAATTAATTTTAAACTAAGATAGGATCATGACAGACTGTTTACTGTCTGGGACACAAACAGTGGAATGAAGATAAAACTACCCAGCAGCATCCCCTCTCCTTCCCTGTCCTTGATCCCCCCTTAACTATGTAAGCCAGAGTGAGGAATAATCCAAGGGGATTTGACACAGAATGAACAAATAAATTCCCTGGAAGTACACACACACGCAAACTCTTCATTTGTCTCTCTGTATTCAAAAATAAAGGGAAGGGAGGGGGGAGAAGGAAAAAGGGAGGGGGAGGGGAAATGAATAAAAAAAAATTGAGAGAGAAAATGGAGGAAGTTTTATTCTCACCCATGGTTATTGTAGACATGAAATCCTTCAGAATAATTGCATAGCCATATTCTCTCTCCTTCCTACTTTCCCCCTGGAAAAGTCTCTGAATATGGAGGAGAAGAAAGAGAAAGAGAGCGATCCATCAATGATGTCAACGTTCCTACTTTCTCTCCTCCGTTGTAGCCATCATTTATCCATTTTTTCCCGGGGAACATGAAAAACTCGTCTCTTGTATTCCCACACTCATTCTCCTTCTCTCCTAATAGTGCCGGCCTTCGGATCCCCATCACACACACACTTCCCCTTGTAACAAATAATGTAGGACAAACTATGAGCAATGAGCAGCACACATCGATTTTCAATTATATTGTAGTATGATCCGCCGTCCGTGTCACTCTTCCCTCTGATTTCTCCGAGAGGAAAAGGGTGAAGAAAAATTGAGGAGGAGGAGAGGCAGGTAAAACACACGAGGGAAGGATCATGCACAGAGAGGAGGAGGAGAGAGACAGATATATTTAGAACTCCCTTTTAATCGCACCTATTTTGAAGACACTCTCAGACTAATAGATAAAGCGACAGTCCTTCTCTCTCTCTCTCTTCTCACTCTGCTCACCAACCATATTACCCGAGAAGAGTGGTTTTATCTAAATTAAACACGGAAAAAGGATGTCAAATGACATTTCTTGCCTACCGTAATCCAACCAATTAAGACACGTCATGGAACAGAGTGGCATAAGATATGCATTAACATTTTCTTTCTCTCTCTGTCTCATTTTGTCTACAGATTTTGAACATACATCAACCATGTTTTTTCAGAAGAATTAAAAAATAAAAACACGATTATAAAATGACTAAAGCTTAGAAGCAAAAAACAAAATGAAGCAGACAAATTTTGACTCACGGCTGGTTAAAAAGGGAAGGGCGGTTTCAGTTGAGTCTGTACGGTACAAATTAAAAAGATAGTCTCACAAAAGAGTGATCGGGATAATGTATTCGTGAGTTAAAATTGGCAGTGTTTGTGGTGTGTGTGTGTACGGTTGATGGTGACATGATTGCTCAAAATAAATCATGACGAGACCTTGCCAAAATAATCCATTATACTTTATTTAGATTTACATTGTGTTTTTTTCTGATAAAGTTTATATTTAACTGACAATTAATTCTCATAATTGTTTTTGGGATTATTCCAGAACCAGGAGCATCCCATTCAACAGGAGGAGAGACAAGAATAACATTAAGACAGAATATGAAGACACCACCACCTGAAACACACCGCATCTCTGACTAATCAGGCTGAGAGCCAGAACACGAGCAAACACACACACACGCACAAAGAGGGAAGGGAAGGATGAAGGGATAGTGGACAAGAGGACGGAAGATGATGTAAACAAAAGAATAGAGTGCAGTGAAGTTAATATAAATGAAGGGAGAGGAGAGGGAGAGAATTTAATTTGAATTCTACATAAGGAGAAAGTGCACAATTAAACACACACACACATTTGTACTCAGAGTACAGCGAAGACTCGCTCCTATTTATATTAGCCGTTTATCCACCATTACGAGACGGAGTGTGTGTAAATTGTCTAATGAAAATCTCATGTTGGCTACACGGTGTGTGTTCGAGAAAGTGAGTGTGTAGTCAACCTTGATTTAATTGAAGAGCTCAATTCTCCTCATTTTCCACACTCCACACTCCAGCTTACGGAGAGGAGAGTAAGAGAAGAGAAGAGTCTAAATTTCTCATCTAATGTAGACAACAAGACACTGTCACCTCATTATTATCCAATTTATCATTAGTGTAATTAACCCTCCCTCCTCCTGCCTCCCTTTTTCGTCCTCTTCTGTCAGTTCCGTTCATGGGATTGTGAGAAAATCTACTTGTGAAAGTGAACCTGGATTGTGTGTGCGTGTGTGTGTGCATTCTCGTACACACAATCTACTGTGCGGATCATCATTCTCAACATCTTCGTACCCTCAACGTCCTTCCCTGGTTGTGTGTGTTGACATTCCTTTGTAGAGCTAAAACGGTTCGTCGTGTGTGGGTCTTTGTGCGGAGCGTGTGGGGCTCAAGAGTGAATTTTCACCCTCCAGTCAGTTACTCCTTGTTGACACGATGATGAACGGTGGATTGGAGTCAAAGTGGTCTATCCACAGTTTTACAAGACGGCGGGCTCCATTTCTTTCTCATCCTGCTTTCCACTCCTCCAAATATCTTTAATTACATTGACTATTCAACTGCTAATAGTGTGCGTGTATGTTCGTGTATTTTGTTGACGTGGAGAAGGGTCGTGGATGAATAAACATAGAAGCACTCATTCATTGATTTTCCCCTGCCTCAAGTGTCCCTGGATTTTCCTCTTTATCCTGTCTCTCTACTCGTGTGTGTGTAACGTGTACGTGTGAGAGGAAGGTGTGGTAAGCGGGAAATGCCATTGGGAGAAAAATGTCAAGAAAATTGTGATAGTTGTTGAGAGGGAAGTGTGTCCCGAGAGAGTTGGAGCGTGACTCAGATTTTTCTCTTGGATACTCTCAACTCTCAATATTGTATTATACGTGGAGGAGAGAAAAAGAGAGGGAGGGAGAGAGAAGGTCGAACCTCGACAGGGAAAACAATAAAATAATAATTTTTGTTTGAGTGGGAGAAAGCAATTGTTTTTGCTGTCGTTGTTGCTCCTCAAAAATTTTCATGTTGTTGCTGCACAGGCCGGGAGGGTTTCACTGTCCTTGTCGTGACTCAGACTCTTTACTGTACACTGTACATTGTGTGTGTGTTCTGTTGATGGTGGCTTTTCCTGAGCAAATAAATAGACAAAGTCCTCTCGGTGTACGTGACTGGGAAAGAAGGAACTGAAGTTACCCTTCTCTGATATATGATAATAGGGCTCGGTTGGAGAGAATCAGGAAAAAAAGTTTGTATCATTCATGTAATGTGCAAAAATGGGAGGAAAGGTAGAGAGGGATTTCTGACTACGTCCCAGACTCCCGAAATGAGAGTAAACAAGAAGAACAACAAGAGCACGGAAGAACAACAAGGGAACTCTTATCAGGGTGAACTAACGGAAGCCTGACAAACCACCATCATCACCAACAACGGAGAAAACCTATGGCAAAGTGGGAATAAGTTGACTGACTGTGACTTGTGTGACTACAAGAGTGAAAGTACTAGGGAAAAAAAAGTTTTTTGAGAGACTCTCTCACTCACTCTCTCTCTCTTTCTCTAGTTTAGTGGAAAAACAATCCGTCAAAGTTGAAGAAGAGAAGAGAAAACTGGGAAATGAGCTGTCCATCAGACAGTTTGTTGTTGCTGTTGTTGTTGTGACTAAAATAGTTGCTCCCTCATTTGTGTACACACAACAGTACAAATTGAAAGATAAATAGAGAGACTCTGAGGTTTTTCGGGTTTTGTCAGTGTGAAATGTGCGTGGATGGAAAGTGCGGAAGAGTGACAGTCAAAATGTGCATTTGTGGCTCTTCTCCTCCTTTACTACATCATACAACAGTTAAAACTTTTGGATAATTTTCATCCTGATCAATGGAACAATGTTGGCTACTCCCTCCTACATCATCCACTCGTACTGTACAGATGTGTGTGTCCCATGTTGTGACCCAGTCAAGAATTAATGGACATTCCACACAAACACACACTAGAATCCCAGGCGGAATGCTTAATTAAATAATTAAGCCAAAAAATTAACAAATTGTGAAAGTTTTGTGTACACACGCAGATCTGTAATGAGTGATCCAGAATCTTTTTAAAATCCAGCCCACCCACGTCCCACATTATTAAAAAGTCAAGCAACGTCCCTCACAATGTCAAACTTGTCATTCATCCTTCTGACTCCCTTAATTAATCAATGACAAGTTGAGGTGGACCCCAAAAAAGTGTGTCAATCTTGATGTTAAGTGTCTCAAGAAATTTCAAATTCATTCAAAATGATGGAATTTGACTTTCCAACCGAAGAGGAAAGACTCCTCTACCTGACTGACAATTGTACGAACGAGACGGCAATCTGGGAACATAAAAATTCGTCTGGGATCCTCGCAAACCAAATGAACATTTCTACCGAGTACCCCCTTGACTACGCCCAACCCTTGTATGGCTACTGTATGCCACCCCTTTTCACAATCACGATCATAGCCAACACATTGATAGTAGTGGTGCTGGCCAAACCTCACATGAGGACCCCTACAAACACAGTCTTGATGGCCATGGCTTTGTCCGACATGTTGACCATCCTTTTCCCGGCTCCTTGGCTCCTCTACATGTACACTTTTGGGAATCATTACAAACCATTTCATCCGGTTGGAGCTTGTTATGCTTGGCTTTTCATGATTGAAGTCCTCCCAAATCTCTTCCACACATCCTCCATTTGGTTGACCCTCCTCTTGGCCATCCAACGTTACATCTACGTGTGTCATGCTCCACTCGCAAGGACAATGTGTACAATGTCCCGTGTTCTCAAAATCATTCCACTCATCTTTGGCCTGGCACTTCTACACCAATCCACAACTTTCTTTGTCTTTTCCGTGGAGTCGGACATCACTTGTTGGCATGGACAAGTTCATCAGATATGTAAAAAAGATTTGGCCTACTGGGTGACCAACACTGTGACCCAGGTTGTGTACTTTAATATTTACTACTGGTTCCGTGTCATCTTTGTCCATCTCCTCCCTTGTATCCTCCTCATTGTTCTCAATGTCCTCCTTTTTGGAGCCATGAGACAAGCTGAAATAACTCGAGAGAGACTCATCAACAATGGGAATATAAGGGCTAGTGCGAGAGGGTCCGAGTGTAAAAAGATGAGAGATTCTCAGTGTACTACTTTGATGCTGATTGTCGTAGTCACTGTTTTCCTACTCGTTGAGATCCCACTGGCAGTCCTCACAATCCTTCACATCATCTCAAGTTCTATCACGGAATTCTTAGACTACAAAGTTGTCAATGTTCTTATCCTATTCTCTAATTTTAGTATCAGTGCAAGTTACGTGTTCAATTTTGCTATCTACACTGGCATGTCAAAATTGTTCCGGGAAACTTTCAAAGCTCTATTCATCCCGGGTACACCGGTTGGGAGGGGGACGAGGAGAGGAGAGTCTTCGAAATTCTCTGTTGGGAATGGAGGAGGAAGGACCTACACTACTGAGACGGCTGTTTAACAATTTCATATTTATTAAATTAAATGTAAGATGGCCAAATTTATTAAACTCAATTTAGGTCAATTTTTGAAGGATTTCGTCGGCCGTTTCGTGCGTGTCAGCCTTGAATTCTGTGGTATAAAATTCGAATTTTTTTATGTGGTGACTTTCTTTGTGGGGGAATGTGGCCGAAATAATAGAGAAAAATTGTTTGCTTCCGCTAATATTATATTGAAAACGTAAATATTTCGGGGTGTGAGTACAGATATGTGTCCTCAAATGGGGAAAGAATGGAGAAAAAACAATTTTATGGGTGTGAACGTTTTGAGTAAAAAAAATTGTCTAGAAGAAACTCCAGTGGAGTATGAGGGACAGAAATGTGGAGAAAGTACATTTAGAAATGAGAGTACTTGACTATTGTGGTGGTTGAAAGTATTGAGGAGGAGGGTATTTATAATAATGAATATTGTATGTTTGTGATAAAAAATGGGGTTCTACAGGGTGACAAGAGACCTTTGTCGCCCCCTCTACAGCTGGTACCGGACATGATACAAAAAATCCAAAAATACAGTTTTGTAGAGAATTTCATTCCGAATCTAGCCCACATCAGTTCAGGTCAAAAGGTCAAA
>WJFB01001675.1:0-27905 GCA_009870185.1 Pygmarrhopalites habei
CACGTGCATCCCCCCCGTCGCGAGATATAGTCACTGACCAATCAGAGCAGCTCAGTCCACAATATGTAAGTATATGGACATGTGGACTAAACTGCTCTGATTGGCCGGGATATAGAGGGGAGAGCAGTCACGTGACAGGCACGGGAAAGCTTATATGTTTGTTCCCGTCTTGTTATATACCTAGTCTTTGGGGTTGAGCCAACTGCTTTCTCCCCTGCTTCTCCTCTTTCCAAAACTTTATATGCAATAAGGGAGAACAAAGAATAGAGAGAAAATTTAAGTAATTTCTCCTGGTTTGTACTTTCTCTTTGAGTCTACACTCTCTCTCTTTATGTATGTACCAACAATACACACACACTGCACTGAACGCTCAGTGTAGAAGAAAAGTACCAGGTTGTAATGGCACACACACACACATTTGTGAATGAGTGGTGGACGGGTTTGTTGTACATGTTTTCTCCAAGTTTACACTTTTCTCTTTTAATATCTTGAAATTAAATTGTTGCTTTCTCTCTCTCTTTCCCTCTTTGTGTCTTTCTCCAGTTGTGAAACAATCTTTTGAGCCAGAAGTGCACAATGTTCGAGCCATCAGGGACTTCCCAACCGTACTACAGTGTGTCCTTCCTCACTTTCTCTTGGATTTTGTCACAGTCACATCATGGATCCATGGGTCGCTCAATATTCTCCCGAGTTCAGGATTTGAACCAGAAAAATATTACATGTTGGATGATGGACAACTCCTCATTTGGCAGGTGGCTCTTCAGGACTCTTACAGTTCTTACCAATGCCGAACTTTCCATCGACTCACGGGACAGACCAGCGTCTCTCCTCCTGCCAAAATCATTGTCACGGGTAAGAGAGAAAGTAGAGGTGAAAGCAAAAGAAAAAAACTGTCTAATTAAACTCTTTTTATGTCCCCATTTCAATGTCAACAAAATTTTTGATTAAATCACACTCTCTCCATTTCTACCGTAATTTACCCTAAGATTTCCCCCTCTTGATTTGGACAATCTTCAACGAAATATAAATCCCTCAAAATTCTGTCAGAGCACTAAATTTGCCATCCAAAATTCGACAAATCAATGATTTGATTTCATGGATCCAAGGATTCTTTCGTATTTTTCAATAATTACCTAATGTGTGTTTCGTTTTGGATTTTGCGTCAAAAATTAATCGTGGATGAAAATTCTGTAATTTTTTTATCTTAAATTTTAAGTCTTGATCAATTTCTTGAAATCATGATTGACGCAAAAGAAATATGAGGTCAAGGTTGAGATTAGCAATATTTAAATGGAGAAAGTTTACAGAAAATGTTTTATTTTTTCCACCAGCACAGAATGAAATACGATAGATGACTTTTTTCCTCCTCTCCTGTACATTACATTGTGTGTGTATTTTTATTGTTATTTTTTTGACAGAGGGACATGAACCAAGCCGTCCAGTAATAGAGCAGAAAGTGAGTACGAACATAATAGTGAAGGAGAGTGACCGGGTTGTGATGCCTTGTATTGCATACGGCCGCCCTCGCCCCACACACAAGTACGCTCCACAAATTTAATTATTTTTATCGGTCATCAACTCTCCCCGTCGTCCACATCTCTCTCTCTATTTTTCTCCTCATTTCCCCTTACTGTGGGTGTATGTTTTAACACCTTTTCAGACGACACACACACGTCTCTCCTCCTCCAAAAAGTCCCTGTCAACATTAAAAGGAGGTTGTAAAAAAGCCGAGATTTTAAAAGCCCATTTCCTCCTTTTCTCCTGGTTTTTTCCATTCGCTTTCCTTTCTTTTTTCTCCGCTTTCTCTGAATTTAATTTCACCTCTGAATCCCTACCCACTCTTTGTCTCTGTCTTCGCCTGGGAGGGGAAAGTGAAAGGTTGGAAGAACAATGGAATGGTGTGTATCATATGCAATTTGAAAATTGTAAAAAGAGATTTCTAGGTGTCTTCGAAAAGAGTGGGTGTCAAGAGACAGAGAGAGAGAGTGAATTATGATGATGAAAAGCTTAGGAAAGGATGATATGAGTTTTATTGGACGACGGTGAGCTTACACCCTTGATCCGAGATGACTGACAGAGAGTTAATGAAAAAATGGATAGAGACGGTAGAAACGGGAACGAAATAGACAAGAGAGAAAGGGAGAGAAAGTTATGAAAAGTGTTTTTTGGTGGGGATCGGGATGATACACGGTTTCTCTTCACTCTCCTTTTTCGCAGGTGGTTTAAGAGAGACGGACAGAGATTAACGCCTGTGATAGACGACTCCCTGGATGAAACGAGACCAAATAGTCGACTGACAATCGATGGTACGGGGATCATCGTCCGTCATGGCTCTCTCCTCATCAACTCTGTGAGGGTGGCCAATAAGGGCACTTACCTGTGCAATGTGTCCAATTCGGAAGGATCCGATTCAATTGAGGTATTCCCCTTCTAATATTCCTTTCTTTTCATCTTATTTTTTAAAATTGTTTTTATGAAATTAATTATAATGAATTTTTTAAAAAATGATCCTAACTATTTTGGTTAAAAGAATTCATGGAGTTTCTTTATTTTAGTTTCACCTGACAGTCCGCTCGGGCCTTGTAATCAATTTGCAACCAGACAAGTTGACTGTTGACCTTGGAAAGAATGCCGAATTCAATTGTTTTGCGTCATCCGAACCTCTTCCCAATGTCCAATGGATGAAAGATGGTCGTCTCCTCCGACCCGGAAACACAGCCGGTCGAATCCGATTTATTGGTCAGAATAGAATCCAAGTGATTGGAGTTCAACGGGAAGACCAGGTGAGGCCATCCATTATTTACACATAAATACTTTGACCCTCTATAATTGACCTCCCAAGAACAAACTGTGTGGGGAATTTAATTTTTTGGAATTTCTTGACTTCCAGGGAATTTATCAATGTTCCGCAAGGAGTGACTATGAAACTGCCCAACGTTCTGCACAACTCTGGCTAGGAGGTAAAGTCCTACTCTATTTGTTCCATTATTCCTTTCGTGTGTCTGTGTCTCTCTCTGGATGTGTGTGTGTGTTGCTTTAGCAAAATTAAATTTGAAATTCAGCAGAAAAAATTGAAGAGGCAGACAAAGTTGGCAAGTTTAGACGTCTACATGAATTTTTACTTTGGGCTTTCCCTCTCCCATTTCTTCTCTCTCGCTCTTCGACATAAGGTTTTCCCCTCCCAATTTTTCTTTCTCTTCCTCTCCTCCTCATGCTCCTCGTCGTACCTATTCGGAATTGCAAGTGAGAGAGAACAAAGGAGAAAGTGAGAGAGGGAGAGAGAGAAAAGAGGAAATAATGGTAAGAGAAAGAAAAATGAGGGAGAACAGAAATAAAAGGAAGGCTTCATCGAGTTGCCATTATCCATTAGCCTATAACCGGAAGCAATAACTCTGATGAAAGAGAGAGAGAGAAAGGGAGAGAGAAAGTCATGTAGACATGTACATGGTTGGTGGCATAGGAAATGGGGATTGGGCAGTGGACAAAAAACTGTGTGATCACTTGTCCCTGTTCTTCACTTTCTCTCTCTCTTTCTTTGAGAGAAAAATTGTGTATATATGGTATATAAAGTCATTCATGTTGTGTGTGAGAGAGAGAGGGAGGGAGGGGAGGTTTGGCAAGTATCTCAAAATTCAAGGGAGAAATAGAGGGAATCAGCCAAGAAGAAGACGGGAGAAAGGGAGGAGGAGGAACGTTGCCAGAATCGGATAGAAAAACATAGAAAACACCTGGTCTTTCCAGGATAAAAAAAATAAGAAAAAGCGAGAGAGGAGCTTGACACACTGATTTAAAACGGAGCAGCTGGGAAATCCCCGGTAAAAATTTGTTTCTGCATGTAAATGGCTATTGAATTTCGACTAGGGACAATGAGGATGAGCAAAAAAGAGTCGGAATAGCAGGAACAACAACAAAAAAGCAACTTTCTTTTCCTTTCTTCTTCGGAAAGAAGCGAGAGTGAGGGTTTCTCAGACTTTTCTCTTCTTCCTCTATCGTTTTGCTCTATAATTATGAGCGTCTCTAAATAACGTCTGTCTGTCTGTGTGTCTGCCGTCAACTCAACCAAATGGAGACGTTCAATTTAAAAAGAAGAAGAAGAAAAACCTGGGAAATGATAGGCAGTTTTTTTTTTACTTTCTCAGAGTTCACTCTCTGGAATATCAAGCTCAAGTCCAATCAGCCCTCCTCAGTGTGAGGCATACTTGTACCTGCCCCTTTCCCTTCTATTCCCATCCAAAACACACACACACACATACCCTCTCCCTCACTCACTCCATTCAGTACTGTGGGTACATAAAGAAATAATCTTCAAGTTTTTTCCTTTTTCCATCCTACTGCACTGCCTCTCGGCACACACACACAAACAGAAACAATAGTGGCTGAGACTCTGAAACAGATAAATAAGAACATAAATAAGTAGAGAGAGAGTAGGGAGGGAGGGAGGGAAATGGATGTACGGCACGACATATGAAAACCTTATTATTTTTTCAACTTTCTTTATTTTCTTCAACTTTTTCCCCCTTTCTCTTTCCTCTTTCCTCATCGTCTTATTCCGGAGTGCACATGTACCGTCAAACTCTTATTTGTCACGACCCCCCTTCTTCTTCTCAGTCCACTTTCTTGGACTACTCATGCTTTCACTACACATTTGCTTACATACAAATGATAAGTGTGTGTGGTGGCGTGTGTGTATGTGTGGATTTTAGAGTGGAATTACTAAAGTTGCTAAAATGAGCATTAGAGTTAAATCAGATGAGGGAAGGGATTGATTCTTGAAAAGGGCTTTTATACTTTTCTATCTTTGGTTTTTTTTCTCTCCACTTTCTCTCATCCACTCCCTATAAATCATAGAAAGGGTGTAAGAGAGAGAGAGAGAGAGAGAGAGAGAAAGTATGTGATGGGGATGGGGGAGAGGGACTCGACCATTGAGAATAATCATAGGGCTGAATGTAAGGAGAAATTGTGAGAGAGGGAGTGGGAGAAAGTGGGGGGATAAAATTGGTCTGGACCCAGAGCTATTTGTGGGAATTACAGGGCGTAAAACGTCAGGCTTTTTCGGACTTCAGTTAAGCCCTCCAGGTTTTCCTCAACTGGCCTCCTCCTCCTCCTAAGTAGCTTTCACACGAGAGAGAGAAAGAGAGAGGAGAAAAACCTGTTTCTCTCGCCTTCCTTTTCCTTCCTCTCTCTGTCCTAGGTGTGTAGGTGTGTGTGCGTGGGGCAATTCCTCGTATCTCTCACCCCCAGATCTCCTATAACAGGAATATACACATAAGCACACACACGTCCCTTTATTGTACTGAACTATATGGAATAGGCACATTAGTTTCGGCTATTATACAATATTACCCACCTTTTTATAGGGTTCTTCCTATTACTCAACAGCTCCACACACACGTATAGCGAAGAGAAGGACGTGTGTAGAGTGAACATGATTTTTTTTGAGAGAAGAAACGACAAAAAATTCCGATTCCCTTCTTCACGTTGTGCTATCACACTTTCTATCTCCCAATTCCCAATGTCTGTCCCAGTCTCCATGATCCTGAATCTCTTCTCTATGTGTGTGTGTGTGGCGGTAGTCGTGCTGTTCTGGTTTTGGTGTATGGAGTGAGACAATCTCTTGTCTGTCTGCTCAATTCACCTTCAATTCGGAGTGCGAGGGACCGCAACATCCCATGTAAGGGATAAGGGGAGAAAGTAAGAAAGAGATAAGTTGGTTTTCCGAACAAATGATTAACCTAACTTGTGTGAGAGTTAACAACAGCACATGTTCCTTTCCGAAAGGGTTAGTCACACACAGAGCAAATTTGGCCTGATGTACGTTGACGTTGCACGGACAGGAATCTTTTTTTTCTTACTTTCTCTCCTCTTTTCTCCCATGTGGAATATATTACCGGATTTTTTTCAATCGTAATTCAATTTCGTATTGTGTCTATCCACACTCACACGCAGAAGATAGAAATTTTTTTTGTTGTATTGTTTCGTAATAATGTGTTGTAATATATCAGTCCACGTTTTACATTGGCTGAAAGGAGCACTAAGCTTGATTAAGAATGAAGAGAAGGGGAAGAGGGAGAAAAGAGATAATGAAATGAAGTTCGATGGACTGACAACGCGGACAACCAACCATGGCATACGCCATGTGCGTGTATGTTGTGTACTTTTTCCTCTCTTTTACTTTGTACTGTCGGCGGGGAAAGAGACAGACACGTATTCACTACTCTTCTTGTTTGACATGTGAAATCAATGCTTGTATGTGTAGGGGCGATGGGGAGGGAGAAAGGGAAAGTTTTTTTGAGACAATCAATCTGTGCAGAGAGAGAGAGGGAGACCCCGCGGCTCACCTCTTGTATGATGTTACATCATTTATACATGTACAGGGCTTTTGTTCTCTTTTTTTCTTTCTTATGAGCCTCAGGGAACATTCGGGCTCATTAAGGTCAGTTTCGGATGAATCTTATCAAAGTACATAATAATCAATGGAATGGGGGAAAGAGGAAAGAGTGTGTACACAACGTTTAGCTAGTGTGTGCCTGGTTGTGTGTTTTACAAAATGGCTATTAGTTTTTATTTACTTTTGTTGGGGGAGCAGGCATGGGCTAATCTTCAATATGTTCATGAGTATTGGACTACCGTACAGTATTTAATTAAAGCCATGAACAAAATTTTCATCCATCTCTCTTGCTCCTGATGCCTCAGTTATTTTGGAAATTAATTTTTAACTGGGGAATAATTATTAGTCAAAAGTATGTCAAGGGTCAAAACAATTCATGAACCTTGTATCATTCTTGTACAATGTCACGAAATCTGAAATTATGAAACATTATTGTTATTATTGTTTTTATGTCCCTGATATGACGAGGCTGGTCATAAATAATCCATATTACGGTACATCCTCTCATGTAAAAAGAGATGGAGGGGGAAGAAAGTAGTTTAATTTAATTGAGATTGTTTCTAATAATGTTAGGATAGTGGATACGTACAGTACAGAGTACTACAACGTTTCCACCATTTTTTTTTCGTAAAATTTTGTGGTTGAATTTGTTTTTATGATGACTCCACTCTACAAAATGTGCAGCCACGTCCTGTCGTTTTATGTCACATGTGGGATTGTATATGGCCTCTCTCTCTCCCTCTCTCACAAACACAAAGAAAGAAAGAAAATAAAAATCCCATGTTCCAATATTCCTATCCTCTTTTTTCTATACACTGACATATTGTTGTGTGTGTGTGTGTGTGTGTGTTTTGAAGATGGTATATATTTATCACATCTGCCAGAGAGGAGTAAGGAGACTCCATAAAAAAGAACAAAAATTGCCGTCCCTCCATTCTATCTCTCTCTCCCACACACACACAATATGATATGATGAAGTTGGGCGTGTGAAGGAAGGCGATGGTCGCAGTCGTAGTAAATGTTTATAATGGCGATATAGTGGCGGTTGTGTGTGTGTGTGTGTTTGTGTATGGAAGAGGCGAGTATGAGGGAGAATGAAGGGAGAAGAGTATGTATGTGTGTGGAGATAAACGGGAAAGTTTGGGGGTTGTAATTGATGTAATGTCTATGGACATGATAATAATGTCCATGATAAATGGAGAAGGAGAAAACGGCTCTCCGAATTCCAACATTAAACTACCCAAATCTCATACATTACCCTCCTCTTCATATATTTAATGTCCTATCCTTCCCCTTATTCTCCCCCCTCTCTCTCTTGTGTGTGCTGGACGTGCGTATTTTTTCTGCAATTGGTGTGCAATTCCACACACACACATCCACACAATGGGAAACTATCCACTGTCATTTCTGGGTGAGAGTCTTGGACATGAGAAGAATGACATATCTTTGATGCCCGGTAAGAGGCAGTCACTTTCTATACCACACACACTCACACTTACGAGCGTATAACATTGTGCTCTCTCTCACACACACACTTGTATTAGCCTCTTGCAAACTGCCCGGAATTGTGGCATATGAATGAGATGGCTGGAGAGCATCTGTTTCCATTCGTCCTTCCCCTCGTCATCCTCTCTCCCTCTCTCTCCATCTCCTGTGTGTGTGTAGTTTCCTCCAACTCCTCCCTCTACAAGAGCGACTCTATCTCTCTATCGCATAATTTTATATTATATGGTTCACTGTGTCAGTTTATGCCACAGGAAGGAAGAGAGGAAGGAAGGAGCTGTTATGTACACTGTGTGTGTTAGCGAGAGAGAGAGAGATTCGCGTATAGACAGTAGTCGGTCTTGTGATTTATTATTACATCACCATCATGCTCCCACCCCCCACACACACACACTCTCACACAAGCACACACCTTCACTCCGAACATTGACTTTTCACTTTCTTCTCGGTCCGATGATAAAAGAGTGCGGGGGCTTTTGTGGGAGTAGAAGAGCGGAGCATAAATGTCTGGACGAAAATGGCGAGAGAGAATATATACGCGTGTGTAAAATTTGCAATTTGACGGGGCTAATGAGAGTTTGACGGGCGTTGTTCATTGTCTCTGGATGTTTCTGCTGTTGGCAGGATGGGCAGATAGTCAGAGTGAGGGAAGGAAATGTGTGTGTGTGTTTTCTCCAAAAGAATGTAGGCCATGAAAATAAAAGCTCCACATATATATACACACACACGTTATAGACACACGCTCTCTTATACCAGTGTACTGTACACCCACAAACACAATTATGAGAGATGTATATATTTTTTTTGAAAAATCTGGATGGAATTTATTTCTATTACTATTACACTGCTTCATTCTGTTTTGTTGGCAGGGCCTATCTCATAAAAAATGAAGGGTGAAAAAGAGAAGGGGAACAAAATTGGATGCTTTCTCTCTCTCTTCCTCATCTAATAAATATTTCTCTATTGTGTGTGTACACAGAGTACAGATTCACAGATTTGAGGAGGCAATCAAAAAGCGGTGGAGTTGGCGGGGGGAGATAAATGAGAGTGATAGAAATTCTTTTTTTTTGAAAATTTGAGGGAAAATTTTCCAAATCATAGAGGAAGAGTGTATAAGATATTAGTACGGCATAAATCAGCTACTGTAATAGAGAAAGTAAAATAGGAAATTGGGAGAGAAGATCTACTTGGTTGTATACTCAGCTGCTTCGGAAGAAAAAATGTAGTGAAAATTTGAGAGATAGAAATCTAAGTTTTAAGGCATAAATTAGCTGTTTCCTTTTCCTCCTCCTCCTCCCCTTGAGGAAAGTTACATAATAATAAGGCAATTGAGAGGAATATTGAGGAGATAGGAATGCGTGTGTGTGTGGGAGAGAGAGATTAAAAGATGTGTGAAAAAAGTAGGGAGGGATATCTTATGGTCCATAAGAGTTTCACAATGTGTGTTTCTTATCTGAAGGGAGAAAGTGGGGAAAAGGGAGAGAGAGAGGAAGAGAAAGAGAGGGTGATGGTGTGAACTAAGATTGTTGAAAAGTTGGTGATTTCCACTCTCTGTTGAGTTGTGACTAGTAGAATGTGCTTGTATTGTCAAGAGAAAGGGAGGAGGAGGAGAAAGAAGAAAGGGAGAAAGCCGAGGAGGAAGAAGGTGTGGCCGAGGGTATGAAATAAAGCAGCTCTTCTTTGTCAACGACGATGAGGACGAGGAGGAGGACAAGGAAGAGAGAGTAAAAGCAATGATGATGGCAATGTAGTGTGAGAGAAGGGCTATTGTTTCGCTAGCTTGACGATCAGACGTAAAAAGCAAACCTTTTATCACTCATTTCTCTTATCTTTTCTCTCTCTCTTTTATTTCATATTGCCATTTCTCCTCTCTGTAACTCCACTACGGCCGGCTGTAAGTGGAGGGAAGAGGAAGAGAGAAAGTGAGGGAGACTTTTCCTTTGTGAGTTCCTACATGTACATTGTACATGTATAATGGCCATGGTGTGTGTGTGGAGAAAGACGGAAGGCTGATGTTTCCTATACACTCATCGTCATTTTCGAGAGATAGTGAAGAGTATAGAATTTTGAAGGTATACGAACTGTGCATAGAAAAGAGGAAGAGTCTATATTTTCATTATTCTCATTCCTATTCAACTCCATATTTCCCCTGGTTGCATAATAAACGAGTAGAGCGATTTATCCTTTCACTCTCCATTCTTTATGAACGATTCTTTTCAGACTTTCCCTCCTCCCCTCATGTACATTACATACATGGCATAATTTATATAGATTTTTGGATGGTGTGTGTCAAAGAGAGAAAGAGAGGGGGAGAGAGTATACTTGTAGAGTTTCAGACATTTTAGAGGCATTTTGACATTCTCATTTGGACCATTGTTCCACCCAAAACTTTTTTTTGACATTGGATTGGCCAACATTGGCAGGCAGATTCCTTTCTCCCTCTCCTCTCACTTTCCCTGTCTACATGTGCATACATGGATGTGTGAGAAAGGGAGAGAGAAAGGAGAGAGAGACTACCTAATTTTGAGTGTGACAGTAAAAGGTTTCCTCCATAATTTTTTGTCAACTTTTCCTTTTTTTACTTACTCCAATATTTTATATTCTCATTCAGAGCAAAAGGAGTGTCATGAAATGAAAGTCGAGTTTTCCCAGGGCCTGATAAAAGAGAAAAAAAGCTAATTTGACATAATGGAGGGAGGTGTGAATGTGAAGCACATGTAGTTTTTTGCAACCTATTTTTTTGCAAAGCTTTTTGCAAAAAAAATCTCTCTTTTAATTTGGAGAATTGGAACGAGAAAGTTTTTGTAGTCTGGAAGACACTCGACTTGGAAATTATGGAAATAAAGAGAGAGACAGATTGTGAGAATGAAAGAGGGGTGTGTGTGTGTGACAGACTCAGTGCCAGATTGAATGTACATATACTACAATACTGATTTTCATCTGTGCTATACAATACAATGCTTTGAAGGAAAAATTCTCATCATTCTTTTTTGTCCATTTACAGATTCACCGCCCAAATTTTTGTACAAATTTATTGAACAGTCCCTTCAACCGTGAGTTTTCTTTGGGAAAAAATTACCGTAGTCGTTTTTGATTTTTCCCCTCCTCTTGTTAGCCAGTTATTTTTTTGGGGGATGGTCAAGAGTCTTTGAAGGACAACGGCATCTTCCAATTTTCATAAAAAATTATGTACACATTTAAAAAATACAATCAATGATGGATGGGGTCGCAATTAAAGCGGTTACGGTATTGTAAAGTTTAACAATTTTCATTTAATCGAAATTTGATATTTTTATGTACAAAAATTCTTTCGTATAAATTTGTTTTTCAGGGGCCCAGCCATTTCCCTCAAGGTAAAATTGACTCTCATGATTTTTAATTTAAGTGCATTTTAAAGGTTTTAATTGTAGTTAAATAATAGAGGCCCTTGCTAAGAAATAGAGACTAGGGGTTTATTAGAAAAAATACGGTAGTTGCTTATTGCACAATAGAAAAATAATTTTCACTTTCGTTTTTTACCTCACAGTGCAGTGCAACCGGAAACCCTACGCCTCACATGTAATTCTTTTTCAAGAAAATTACGTATAGTCATTTTTTTAGAAAAAACCGCTGACTAATTTAAATGTGACTGGATAGAAATAAATATTGATTATTTACTACGTTATTGCAGCACGTGGTTCCTTGACGGGTTTGACCTCCCAAAGAGTGACAGGTAAGATTTTATTTAAAAAATTGTTTCATACTTTCACCATTACATTACATAGTAGCATTAAAGCCTGACTTGAGAGGAGACACTGGAAGTAGAGAAAAGAAGATTTGAAGCTTTGAGCTGACATTACATGAATAAAAAATTAAAAGAGGAAAGAGAAGGGATAGGATTGGGGATATAGAGACTCGGAATAAATTTTTGTCTGTCATCTTATTTGGATAAATTTTTAATTGTCAGGCCCAGAACAAAGGAGTCACATAGGACTGAACGCACACACACACACACGTAGACACACAATCTACACATGTCGAGTGTAGGCTTATTAATTTTTGAGGTTTACACTACTATACCAACACAATATAAATTGAAGTCGTTCAACTTGTGTGTGTGTCTTGTGTGGAGTTGAAATGAGTTGACAAGGGAAAACAGCTAGAAGACACACGAGAGAGAGAAAGAGAGGGGCAGACAATGGAATGGAAGGAGAAAGAGTCTCTCTCGCTCTGTCAGAGAGAGAGTGTGTGTATGTCAGAGTTAGAGCCAAGAGGCAGGAGTCCTCTCTTGTTGTTCTAGTGGAGAGTAATTCACGTTGTAAAATATCCCAAGGATCCAGAGGAGAGTGGTTGTGTGTGTGTGTGTGTGTGCATAGCACACTTTCTATCCAAGAAGAGAGAGTCACTAAAATAAGCACACACACACTCTCGCAGGTTGTATATTGTAAAGTCGGGTACCGTATGAGTTCAGAATTACTCATTATAATAGTTGAAGGTACTTGGGAGAGAGAGAGACACACACACACGTACACACACTTGTGCATGTCTTGTTACACACACACAAATACTCCTGCATGTCATCAAAGAGAGAGAGACAGTAAATTAGATTGTCTCCACATCGGATGATTATTGGACAAGGGAGTTAGGGATTAACCTCCACACAGACACACACTCTCCCACATATTGTACATACACATATTTTAAAGAGGACACACACAGACACACACTCAAAGAGAAAAGAGAGAGAGTGGTTTGGATGTTGATGATTTTATTCTTGCCTCTAGATACCTTATGGGTCAGTATTCAAACGCGTATGGAGATGTCATTAGCCACGTCAACATTACATCATCCCGGATCGAGGACGGCGGTACGTAAAGTCACCTCCCTATCCTCCTCCCACCTAATTAAAACAAACTACTCGCAGCTCATCTCAATTTAAGCAATCTTATTATCTCCCTCTTCCTGTTTCCTCCTCCTCCTCCTTCTTCTCCCATCCTCCTCTCCTCTTTTATCTCCCCTCACCAGCCGTACATTCATTCTTATTCTCAGCACAAAGATCAAGACAAATTCAGGATGATGATGGTCCCCCATCTTCCTTTCTTCTTCTTTTCACCACCTACTACTACGCACACTGTATAAATATAATAGAGTCATCTCCCTCCTCCTCCCTTTTCTCCTTATACACATTCTATAATTTCTGAGACAGTCGCTTCCTACAATATGCAAAAGACTCGCATAATTAATGCCTTTTGTTTGTCTTGTCCTGGACGTCAAAAAGGAGACAGTACCTCTAAGAGAGAGACTGACTGGGAGGAGTGAATCACACACAGGGAAAAAGAGAAAGGAGAGAAGGAGAAAGCCGGAAAAAAGATGGACTGGGAATGTTTCCGCCCATCTTCCTCCACGTACTTTGTACTCTACCGTAAAATGAGTTCTGTGACTCGGGTCTCTACATTTTAGGCCGTCGTGTATAAGCTATATTTTATTTATATCAAAGAAAAACATTAGAATTAATGAGACGCTAACAAGATATTTAGAACCACCTTTGAGCGGGGGAATATGAATTTGCATAATTTGCGAATATTTTTCTCAAAACCATTTTATAACCAGGGTAGCGATACTTTCACCGAATTTTTTACGGTACGGTTGTGCAAGTGTAGAGTCAAAGGGGGAAGAATGTTCGGCGTGGAGTGGAAGGAAGAGGAGGATGTGTGTGTGACAAAATATTTGTCATTGTGAAATGTGAAATTCAAAAGGAAATCACATTAAGGAAGGAATGTATTAATTTTGAGAGAGGGATTATATCAAATGGCGTCCCCCTACCTCCAGGAAGGGAAAGGGTCTCTCTCTTTTAAATACCCCTGTTGTACCCTCCCCATACTTTACAGGCCAACACATTTGGTGTGTGTGTGGAGGGAGGAAGAGTGAGAAATCTGGAGGAAAGTGTGTGTGTGTGAGAGAGAGAGAGAGAGAAGGTAGTGTTACAAATATGTAAATAAAGGAGGGTATGTATATATTAAGGAGAAACATCCTTTCCCCTGGAGAAATGGGAATAATAATGAGGAGGGAAGAGAAGAAGAAAGTGGAGAAGTTTTGGGGATGAGGGAAGAGGAGAGCTAATAAAATGTGATAGTGACAGACTATCAGCGTTAAGGAATGACATGAAGAAAATTTACTTGGCTCTTAAAAAAAGTTGTAAGGAAGGGAAAGAAGGAGGAAGGCTATATATAATGTATATGTCACATGTTGGTGGGTGATGCGGGTGTCGGTGTCTTTCTGACGAAGCCTGGCTGACTCTGTGTGAAATAGATAGTGGCAGCACACACACACTCTCACTCTCACACACATACACCCAGCCAGGCATCGTCGGCTTCAAACCTTTCCCACTTTCGCGGGTAGAGTGTGAGTTCTTTGTGGAAAGTCTGAGAATGCGGGAGAAGGGCGGCTGTAGTTGGTATGTTGTAGCTGTGGATGTGGTGTGAAAATTCAGACTGAATTTTTCCAGAGTTTTTTTATATTCTTGTTGAGAACTTGTAAAAAACGTATATTGTCATTTTATCGTCAATCCTACTTTCCGTCGACACACTTCACTGGCATTCTCATCCCTTTTGCGCTCCTTCACTCTGTCCCGCTTTCCCCACTCTCCAGTTCTCTTTTCTTCTGTGTTGGAGCAATCCGCCGTTCTCTCCCTCCCTCCCTGTAACCCGTGTCAAGTCTAACTAGGCTAAGATAAGTAAAAACCACATTTGCAGTCCCTTCTTCCCTCCTTCTGTGAGTGTGGTGAAAGTTATAAGGTGAGATGATGTGGGGAGTCCTCTCACACCCTCCACTTTCTCGACTGGTAATGGCAAACACACGGAGAGGAGTGGTATGTGTGCAAACCTCTTTTGTGTGTAAATGCTGTGTGTGTTATGTAGATATGTGTGTGACTGTGTTGAATGTATGAGGGTGAGAATTGCAAAATCCCCCTTTTTTACTTTCTCCCATTCGCCTCAAATGAAATTGTGAGTGTGTGTAGAGGGTCGTATGTAAGGCATCGCTTGTGTGTGTGTGTATGTACTTGAGAGTGATTTGTATGTTTATATTTATTTCTTGAAGGTTCAGATTTCCACTGGGGGTGAAGCCACACACACACACACGTAGACACACGCGAAACTGTATTGCATTTTATTGTGTTTACAAGGCTGAGAATTATGGCATATTCTTTCGTCTGACAAGCACACATGCTTTCCCTTCTTTCTCTATTCTATGGAGAAATAGCGTGGAGCGTCTGTCGGTCTTTTGTCGACCGGTTAGACTGGCGGATTGCAAATTTATTTTTTTTCTCCTCAGTATTCTCATGAATACGGCACTGGAGGAGAAAGTAGAGAAAAAGGAGGAGGAGGAAGAGGAGGGGAAGGTGGAAGGAAGAAGTTGTGGATGTGAATGAACAGTCAAATTAGAATTTCCTTCTTGTTTCAGTCTAAGCTGTCTGTCATTAATTTTAATCACGTGTCAATTTAAGTTTTCACCTCTCCTCCTTTTCTTTTCAACAAACACACACCCACACCCCATAAGACTCTGCTAATTCCTTCTATACAAGGGAGGGGACCAATCTACCTGTCTATCTTTGCCTAATGAGAATTAAGTCATGTCGTCAACTTGATCCTTTGTAAATATTAAATTTCATCATGATGAATCGCCTTGTCTTCCATTTCCATTCAACACTTTCCCTCTTTTCCTTTCTCTTTTTTGTAGGAATAAAAAATGTCCATGTCATAAATATTCTGGACAAATATGGTCATTAAAAAATTAATTTATGAAGCATTGATTTCTGATTGTGTATGTATTGTTGTTGTACGGGCGGACAGGTGAATATGAATGTGTGGCCACGAATCACGCGGGCAAGGAAAGTCATGCAGCTGCTCTCAATATTTATGGTGAGTCCTCCTCATTTACTTTCTCCAAAAATTTCTCAAGGATAAATCAAAGGTACAGTTTAAACGATTGTCTACATATGCATTTGTTAAAGGTCCACCATATGTCCGCAGTGTTCCGGACATCACTGCCGTCGCAGGGAAAACATTGTGAGTCATTTCTGTCAGTTGACATAAATTTCTTTTACATGTAAAATGTGTAAATTAGAGAAAGCAAAAAAATTTCGCGAAAGAGAATAAGCGCTTTTAAAACGAGTAGTAAAATAATGTAAAGTAAAAGTAAAAAGAAAGCAATGTTAAAGTTTATACTCATCATAAGAATGATTTGTTCGCATGACTCATTTCCATTTGCTTAAATGAACACGTTAAAATTATGTTCTCTTCATTTGACATAAATTTAATTTGATTTGTAGGTCACTCAAGTGCCCAGTGGGGGGTCAACCAATCACCTCCATCCAATTTTTCAAAGGTAAAGAACATTTGTCATTGTAAATTATTACGACTACTGAACCTTATGAACTACACATTTGACCACATTTAAAACAAAAGAGAAAAAATGGGATTGAGGTAGGTCAGTTGTCTTCTCAATTAAATGGACCCATAACTCTATTTTTCATTGAAACTGACGTGTGTGCATATGTTTGTGTGTGGGTAGTTACACAGCTGACATGGTTAGACCACTGATGTAGCTAAGAGTGTCTTAAATTTCTCTGTGTCTGTTTTTTTGAATATCCGGTTTGGGATGGATTGAGAGCTCCGCCCTGGTCCCGGCCTCCACACACAAAACACAACGTTAATTTATTTGCACTCCCCGTCATGTTTGACAAGACATTATTTACAAAATTTATTATAGTCGACTGGATTTCCCTCCCCCTCCTTTCCCGGTTCTGCGGGTGTATCGTGGCAGTCATTCAATATGTAGAGAGAGAGAGGAGAGAGAAACTTGATACAAGAGCACTTGTTTATACACACAGAGAAACATCTGTGTGTGTGAGTGTGTGTGGGTCTATATCTGGATGGAGAACTGAAGCTTTTGTGGGTTTCCAACTTAATTTAGAATTATCCATAGAGAAAGCAAGGTTGAATCCTGACTGCTGCTTTCTCTCTTCTACTATATCCTCCTCACTTTCTCTTGGGCCGTTCCCCTCGCTCTATATCTCTATTCTTCTCTTAACTGTACATACCCGAATTAACCGAATTTCGATGGTTTGTCCGTCTCCTTTCTATCCTACTCACTTCCAGGCGACTAATTCTTCACATGTGTGTGTGTTTACTGTGCAGGGCCACCAGCTGCACGATATTCCTCATTCGAAATTAATTTTCCCCTCTCTCTCTTTTGTACCAGCATACTAGTATTATAATTGACACACGCTCACGCACCCAGTGTGTGTGTATGTGTGTGGGGAGGGTGGGAAAGGCTGTAACAAAATGCGGAATTTAATATTAATTCTGCAATTATTACAGGTATATTTTCACTCTCTTTCTTTCTCTCTCTCTCTCACACACATATATTAGTGTGCGTAGCCGTGGAAGTGGAAGGGATGAAATTGTTGGAAATTTATTAGAAGAAAAGTAATCGGACCGAGAAAAGACAATAGTTTCTTCATCCAATATTTGAAAATAGTGATAATTTAGAAAATCCACTTTCTACCGTCCAGACCATTAAACGTTCTCTTTTTTATCATTTAACCATCTGCTCCCTCCCCTTTGTCATCCTTGAAATGACCCATTAAATGAAAGTGAAATATTGAGAGCAAGTAAAATTTCTTTACCTGTTATTTGACTTTACATTTTCTCCGCCCTTGTCACAAGTCATGACTTCACATTAGAGGGGGATTTCCCGTTTCTTCATTCGTAATGTGGAGAAAAATATCCGGGATTTTGAGGGACAATGGGCAAAATTTTGGGCGAGAGAGATTCAAATTCGGTCATAATGATTCATTGTTGAAAAGTTGATGTGAAAGAAAATGTAGGGGGGGGATCATTATTACTATTAATTATTCACAAACTTAATTATATAGGGCGTTGTTTCTTTTCCACGGCAATGAACTCAGTCTCCATGGACAAAAGGAGAAATGAGGAATGTCAACGTGTGTCAGGGAGAAAGAGGGAGCGAGAGTCTGTCAAGTTAAATTCAAGGACAAACAAAGGAGAAAGTGAATTTTGATTGGGTAGACTGTTTGACATGTCAATGCTGATGCTAATTGGATCATCTCAAAATAAATGAGAGAGACAGGACAAGGGTGAAAGTGCAGAGCTCATGGGAAGTAAGAAAGGAGAAAGCAAAGGTTGTATATAACAAGATGCAACTCCCGTAATAAAAGAGAAAGCGACTGGTTATTTATTGAAAATTTGTTACCTCACCGTGCATAAAATTTGGTACAAGAATTAATGCCCATTGTAAATACGTGTACTCATCTCACAATATTTCTTTATGTGTTCGTCTGTTTCTTTAATAGACGGGAAGCAGTTGCCCTGGAACAGTCGTCAAGAAGTACGGGATGGGACATTATTCATCAAAAATATTGAGCGACCAGAAGATGAAGGGACGTACAAATGCATTGCCACTAACCAACTTGCTCAGTCCTCACAAATGTCCGTAAAAGTGAAAGTCGTAGGTAAAGAAAAAAACTCCTCCTCCTCCTTTCTCTTATTACACCTCATAAATCTCACTCTTCATCCTCCAGGAGAAAGTTAAAGGAAGGGGAATATAAACGAAAAAACACGGGGATATAAGGGGGTGCGAGAAGCCAGATAAGCGTGAAAAGGGAAAGTAAAGAAAATAGGAGAAACTCACTACATACACATATTATTCCTTGTTCTTTTTCAGTCTGTGTGTTCCAATTACATCATAACTTTCATTGCTGTGAGATTTCTACACCCAAACCCACTTTCTCTTCAATTTATCCCTCATATCAAAACTCTACCCGTCAAATTTTCCCCTTAATAGCGAACACTTGTACACAAAATCTCTCGTTTCTCTTTGCGCACTATTCGTGAAAGAAAATTACTTGGATGATGTGAAGCTCTCTACATCTTACATCATTTTGTGAAATACACATGTAGGTATATATAAATGGAGGGTTAAAAAGGGTTACGAAATACATGGGGGGATAGAAAACAGGTTTTGCTAGAAACGGACTGGAAAAATATCGTCTTCATTTTTAAAGTTTGAGAAAAACCATTTAAAGTTGAGAAAACTCTTTTTTTGCTTCTGTCTCACAAATTCAATTTAAATTATTTTTTGAACAAGTTTTTCGATCAAATTCTCAGGTTTCTCGTATATTCGCTGAGGGGGCAGAAAATTTTTTTTAACTTTTTATCATTTAATGAAGTTTCCATTCTTGCGCGGATTTTTTTCCAAGAAAATTCCAATCATGAATTTTATTTCGGAGCTTTTCTCTTCAGTTATACATTTACATTTATGTGTACATTACTTTCACTACTGGATAATTAGCATGGGAAAAATATAAAGAGAAAGGAAACTCGTGAGAGAAAGTAAATTTTAGTTAGTAAACCAACTAATTTTTACAAACAATTTTTTTAAAAAATGCTACTTTCTTAGTTATGGGAATTTTGAAAGTTTACGGAAGGAAAGTTGAATCAATAGGAAGTAAAAAAACTATTTGTGTCATAATAATTTTACAATACAGTTTTAAAAAATTCTGTAATGTGTGTGTGTGTAGTTGGACCCAAAATCTTGCCCTTCCAATTTTCGGACGAGTCACTCTACGTGGGTGACACAGTTCAAGTACAATGTGTACTGACGAGGGGGGATGAGTCAAATTTTCAATTCCAATGGTCTTTCCAAGCTCAGTCCCCCTCTCCACTGTCCTCCTCTGTCAATGCCTTGAGTAGTCTGAAAGGGCTTCACATAGCACAAGTGAAAGTAGGCCAGAGAAAGTCTAGTATCCTCACGATAGATCATCTGGGGACGGAGCACACGGGTAAAAATTTAAATAATAAAATTTCAACAATATCACAACAATCACAATTTAGATTCAAGTATGTTTAAACAAAGTTGATGATTTCCCAATCAAATTGACCAATTTTTTTGTGACTTTCAACCTAATTTTTTATTTTACATACCATAAATTCTCCAGTTCTCAGAACTAATTAAACCCACATAAAAATTTTCTTTGACGTTAATTATTTTACTATTAATTTTTTACTTGTTTTTTTTGCAAAAACCTCCTCCTCATCTTCTTTGGTTGACATGCAATTTGTTTAAAGTAAAATTCCTAGAATTCAATGGAATGGAAGAAAGGGACATTATTGAAAGTAAAAGGTCACTCTACTGTGATATTTTGAAGGGAATTATACGTGCACAGTGTCGGATGGAGCTTCCAATTTGTCAAATGTGGCATCAAATGTGGCATTAAGCGCAAATTACACTGCTCAGCTCACAGTCAATGGTTCGTGCCTACTCTACTACCAACTCAACCCACCCTCCATACTTTTCTTTTCTTTTTTGCTTTCACTTTCTGTATATACTAAATTTCCTTTACATCTCTATATAACTAGTAGTAGAGTAAAAAAACAAGGACTCGGAGCTTGCCCTCTTATCGTCCTCCCACTCTGCCTTTCTCTCTTTCGCTTTCTCTCACTATTTTTCTCAAGTAGCGGTCCAAATGTACAAAACAAAAAACATTGAGTCGTGCCAATTTTTTTCTCTACGATTTGAACTTGTTAATATCTTTTTTCCCTTGGTGTAACTTACATTAAGCTCGACTGTGATGATGAATGACTGTAATTAACAATAATTTATGGTGAATACACAATACCATTTGGACGGAGGACGAGAAGGAGAGAAAGAAAGAGAAGGAGAAAAATGGAGGGCAAGGATGGAATGAGGGCAAGACCGGAAGACACACAATCAACAGTAATTGACTTTGACCACTCATCTACTTGACATGAACAACAGGAACAGCAGTAGGAATAAGGGCAATAATACAAAAAACTTTAATGAACATTTTTAAGAGCCACTACTTTCTCTCTCTCTCATCCTTCTACATCAAGCTTCAAATGCACAAACACTTTCTTTTACCGTGAATTTACTAAATCTCCGGGTACTGAACGGATTTTCAAAGAAAGTTTTTTCCTACAGCGATCTAGAACCCTTTACATTCATTTCTAACCGGACAATTTGAAGGTATTATCCATATATACCGTATAAATTCAATTTCAGACCCCTGACATCTTTTTTTATGAAGAGCAGAGTTTTCATTAAATTTTTACGGTATAAAAAATTCTTCCATATAAAAAATACTTTATCTCACAGATTTGAAGCTTGACAGTGGAAAATGGGATTTTTTTCTCCTTTTCCTCTCTGTTGTTATCCAATATGTATGAAGGAGAACAAAATGAGGAAGAGGAGTATCCCGGGTGGTTTAATAAAACTCATTTTCTCTTTTTTCTCTCTTACTCTCTCTATACTTTCACCTTACAAAGTTACAGTTACAATACATGCAGTACAAGTACAGTACAAGTTATAACTCTAGTCTCTAGTAAAATCTTTGTGGTACTAAATGTCCCATAAAAATATTAAAAATATTGGTCATCATTTCCACACATCCAGATTGATAATCGAGGGAAATGTTTCGGATCTAGACCGTAGAAAAAGGAGGAGGAAGAGGAGAAGGGGAATACTTAACGAGATGTGATGACAAAAGGTAGTAAAGAAGTGCATAGGCTATAAAATCATTTTACCCGGGAAAAGAGGTGGAAATACATAGTTTCACTGGTGGTGTAAAATGAAGAGAGACTCCTTCCACATGTCAAACTAAATGGGTAAGTTGGGATTAATCATGAAGACCCCCAGTCTGATAATAATTGGTAATCAAAAACGTACCTACACAAATACTCAAGTATCCATATACCTAGCCAGTGCCAGTGGAGGGAAAGGTAGTAAAAAGGTTTATAATGACAAAATATGCAATGTGATACAATATGCGATGCGATGCAATGCGTTTCTGTTGTGTGTCTGTTAATCTGAGGGGGAAAATCATTGTCCATGAATTGACTGACTGTAATTTACAGCCGCAATAAAAATATCAAAATTCTCCTTCGAGGATGGGTTGGTGTCGGATCGAGGGATGAGGACACAAGTCATCTGTAGTGCAACCTCCGGTCGTCCAGTCAACATCACGTGGTACCGTGATAATATTCAACTGCACCACAGTGTCATTCCGGACCGGATTGACACTGGGGGGACGGATCCAGGGAGTTCCACATCCATCCAACATGGAAGTGGAAGGGAGGGAGACGAGATTGACAAACAATTATTACAGACGGGACTGTCAATTTGGAGATTCAATGCTTTCTCCTCAATCCTGACTATCTTGAACGTGAGCTCGGTTCACAGTGCCAATTATAGATGTGTCCTGGCCGACAAATTGTCACAAACTTCCCACGAGTCCACGCTCCTCGTTCAGGGTAAAAATTAAAAACAAAACAAGTCAAAATAAAAACTACTGTACCACCACATAAAAAAATTCCAACAAATCAACAACAAAACAACAACAACAGAAACCATCTCTCTCTCTTTTAACAAGAAAACATGAAATTTCCCCCACCCAACAAATTACATCGCTCAAAAAAATTAAATTAACAACATTTTTTCACATCATTTCCTCTCTCTCAAACACACTACATCCCACCCAACCACCCACAACAATGAGTGTCTTAATGATATTAAAATATACCGAAAAAAATTATACCAGCACCAAATTCTGCATCCTTTCTGCATGTCGCACTTAATTCTCTCTATATATCTATCTCTCACATTTAAATTAATTGTCACAAATGCAAATGCACCTTCAAAAAAATTAATAGATGTACTGTACTGTACGTGTAACTTGTAAGACCAACTGCAAAAATTCCAATTTCCAGTTAAAGTTAAAATGAGAAATTTGATTTTTTTAAAAAATTCATTAACTAGGTAAATAGTCAAATTTGTAGCCAGACCTTTAAAATGCACTGTCAGGGAAGAAAGTGAAAGTAGAGGTAGGATAGTTTTACATTTAGGTACCGTAAATTCTCAACAAACTTCCCTTCTGAGTGGTTGGGAAAATTCCGAAAGACTACGACTGTTTTTCATTTGAGAATTTACATTTACTTATTACTTACAACCTGACGTTTCCCATTATCACAGGAAATGTGAGGGAAAAGTAATAAATAATGAAAAATGGTGGCCGTGTCGTGTCTCGTTACAATTACTAAACTACTTTTTCCCTCCAAAGTACGTGACGACCACGACCACCACCACCCATGAATAATTAAAACTGGAATTGGATTATAAAATGCAAAATTTAAATGCATTTTTTTTGCAAAATTTGCATGTATCCGCCTCTATATGTGTGTTGAACTTTTACTACTACAATACTATATATATATACTATACAAAAATCATACAATGTTACAATTATACAATATATGAAACGTGCCAGTGGTCGAGTCAATTATTTTGTGTCACTTTTGTACTATACTACAGCAATTAAGTATACAATTAAGTATACTTATATATTATTCCAACTTTACATTCTCTGTACTTATCAGATTAATTATTATGTTTTTCTTTATTTTGTAGTTACCTTCTGTAGTCTCCCTCTACTTTTCTATCTCTCTTTATCATAGTCATGGATAATTGGAGTGGGGGTATATTAATGACGGGTAATTTTTTTTTTATTTCGTTTTCAACCACACAGTCCCTCCACATTTCACCATTGAACCAAAAGATGAACAGATTACTGTGGGGACTCAGGTACAAATCATCCACACACGTTAATCTGGATGTAAATGTAATGTATAGAATTTTAAGTACCTGAAGCGTTAGATCAAAATTTTTTACATAAAAAAATGGGAAATGTAGGTTCTAATTGATTGCCAAGCTGAAGGGACCCCAACCCCTACCATTAAGGTACGCTTTTTTGAAGAATATTTTACGAAATTCGATTTGAAAAAAATAAAATTTAATGAGTTAAAAATTATTATTTCAACGTAAAAATTTTTTGCACAAAAAATTGAAGAATATTCCAAATTTAAAATAATTTTTTGTACATTTTAGTGGAAACAACTTGTAGGTAAGTGCCAAAAAAATCCTCACATTTAATTTACAATCCAATATGCTACATCTTTAAAAAGTACTGAAGAGTAAAGAATTATTCCATTATACTGGGATACGTTTTCTACCGTAAAAATGTAAAAAGTAGCCCCAGGCGATGTGGTTGAAAAAAAGAACGTCGGAGAAAAGAATGATAAAATGCGCTCTCCGAGTACTATGTAGTTCAGTCTTCTGTAGTTCTGGCTACATATTTGTTTGATACGGTAGAATTCTAGGATAAGCTGTACATTTGTTGTGTTTAGTAAAAGAGGGAATTTGAAATGTGTGTGTGTTGACACGGCAGGGCCACTTGAGAAGAAGGAGTTCCGGGAAGTGGGTTACACACCGGGAGTATTGGTAGCAGAGAATGGGACGTTGATTATCACGAGAGTCACAGAATTCCATGCGGGTTACTACAGTTGTCATGCAATCCAACAACAACAACAACAGCCGTCCGAGACATTCACGGAAATCAGTAAATTGATACATTTGCTTGTCAATGGTGAGATCCTTTTTTTATTGCCACTCTCTTTCTTTCTCTCTCTACTTTCCTTTTCACGTTTCTCCTTACCCACGCACTTTTCCCTCCCTCCCAAGTCCCACTCTCTCTTTCTCCTGTCTAGTCGTAGTCTGGAGTGGAGAGTGAAAGTGTGTGATTGAAATTTGATGCAAAAGCTTTTCTTCCCCGATTTCCTCATTCAAATTGTGAATTCCGACAGAATTCACAATTGAGAATCTACATTTTTCATCTTTTTTCTCTCTCTCCCCCTTCCCTTTCTTCTTCTATCATCTTTTCTTCCTTTTTTGGCCTCTCGTAGATTTTGAATTTGAATCTATTGGGTTATTGGATGTGTGTGTGTGTTGTATTAGTTTTGCTGTTGTTCAATTCCACATGTTTTTTTGTTATTGTCTTGGACCCTCCAGCACCACCCAGGATAAAAGCAAGACCACCCAAGGAAATTGTGAGACGACAAGAAACTGCCATTTTGAAGTGTGAAGCAACGGGGGACGAGTAAGGAAACGAAATCATGATGTCTTCATCTTCCTTGATATTTCAGGCACCATTCTCCTCATTTCTTGTTCTTTTCAGACCAATCCACTTTTCCTGGTTCACGAAAGGTTTGCGTCTCGTCGAGAATTCCATGGATCCCAGGTACATCTAGCTTTCTCTTGCAAATCCTAACTTTCTACTTTCACCAGCCATAATACATGCGTTTTAAGCTTAAAATTGAAAGAACTTGAAAAACAAAAGTCGATTAATTTCTTATGCTCATTATTTGAATTATAAACTATTAATTTCAATGTTTTGAAAGAATGGTTGATAAAAATTGCAATCACAAGTTAACCTCATATTTTTAGGTATTCCATAAGTGTGAACAATCAAGTATCCGAATTGACAATTCGGGACGTGTCTCCAGAAGACCGAGGAGACTTTGAGTGTGTCAGTAGTAACAGTTTTGGTCAAGATCAAATCAGAATTTCCCTCCTCGTCCAAGGTACTTTCTCATCAAGATCAAATAAGATCAAAAGATAAGATTTGTCTCTTGACTTTTGATTATTTGTTCTCGGATTTTTCAGAGCGGCCTCCAACTCCCAAAAATCTTCATGTCGTAGAGAAAACAAGTCGGTCCGTCCTAATTTCTTGGACAATGTTGTCTCATCAAGATTCACCCGTCCTTAACTACATGCTTTCTTACAAGGAAGAATCTGGTGAGTGGGATTAAATCATTTCCATCCAATTATTCACTTTGTTTTTTGGTTTCTGAATTGTCTCTCCATTACTAGTACACTCTGTACTTTGGTAAACCACAGAGAGTAAGTGTGTATGTGGAATAAAATAGTAGAGTAAACTACTCAACGAGTAGGATAAAGTGATTGGATTTGGGATTGAATCCATTTTCTTGTCATTATCATTAGCTTTTTTTAGACAAGAGAGAGAGATAGACAAGAAGGGGAGAAAACGAGGATTTAAGTCTTCAATGCATGTGACACATTGTTAAGTGGGAGTTTAGTAAGTTTACTATGTAATGTGAGCCAGGAGGAGTGATTGTGAGGATCGAGAGGAAGAGGATTCAAGTGACAAGTTGGAGGACTTTTTTCCTAATTTTTTTTGCATGTCATTCCGGGACATTCAGGGAGTATTTAAGGGAGAAGGGAAAATAAAAGGGTTTGAAGCAAATTCATATAATACCAGCTGCTTTGTCTTTTTTTATCTTGAAAAATCCATACGTATATATATATGTATGATTCTCTTCCTCTCCTACTTTCCCTACTTTCTCCTGCTCCCGCTCTAGTGTACATAACAGCTGTGTTCTTTTTTTGGGCTTTCTCTCTCTCTCTCTTTAAGCTACTCCATTGGCTTCTCTTTGTTTCTACTTTCTCTTCATCCCTTTCTCTATCCCTGTTCTCTTCTTCGTCCTCCGCTCTTGTTCTATTCTTGGGTTCTCCTCTCTCTTTTACTAGCTTTGACTTTGACAGACTATGAAATACATTAGGTTGTTGGGAGGGAGAAAGGATCGATTTCTCCAATTCTACAGTTCACTTCTATTTTCTCCTCTTGCAATTTATAGCACTTTCTCCCTTTACTTTCTCTCTCTCTCCCTGTCTCCCTCTCTCTGTTAATAGTTGACTGGGTTTTGGCATAGCTTGAACGTTTTTCCTTGTCCTTTTCAAAAACTTGATTACGAGCGGATATAACTATATATATTATAGAGAGTGTGGGGAGAGTGAGGGAGAGAAAGTGGATTTTAACATCTTAAGTGCGTAATTTATCCTGTGTGTATTTTTTAATGGTAGAAAACTGGGAGGAACAGCAGACAAGGAAAAAGTCAGCTTCAGGGGATCAAAACTCAATCGCTGTGAAAAACTTGCAACCAGCCACAAACTATGAATTTCGACTCTTTGCACGGAACTCACAGGGAAATTCCGAGTCGAGTGATGTCCTCAAGGTATGTATGGAAAAAGTCCTCAAAACTTTTAATTGTTTTTGATTTTGCTTTCATTAACAAAAAAAAACTTTCCCCTCAGTAGAAAAAAACCTCAATTCCAATTTTCTCTCTCTTTTGAGATGAAATTTTTTCCTAACATTCAGTGAATCCTTACAACTCTCTCTCTGTCTTCTCCACAAAGAGTACACATGATTAATTATGAATGTCAATTAAAGAGAGCCGTTCGAGGGTTCATTTGCAAGTATTCACAAACAACGACACACAAAATTAGAAAAGATTTGGGGGACATTTCTGAGCATCATCAAAGGAATTGTTTGAAATGGGGGTTACAGCTTGTCCCTATGTCTTCTTCGCTAAATACTTTCATTTTCAGGTTTACCGTGTGTCAACCTAAGTTGTAAATTATAAGGTCCTCTATTTGGACATAAAACAATGGATAATTGAATAGCTTAACTTAACACAACTAATAATTTACAGAATGGGCTGGTTCAAAGGTCAGGCCAAATTTTCAAAATGATGCATTAAATACGGCATAATTACAAAATCGTGGTCTCTTACCAAACAATCATATGTCGATTCAATTCGCAGTTAAATGATTTAGACTGTTTCCTATTTGAAGATCAAAAATTGAGGGCTGGAAATTTGACCTGTAAAAAATAAGAGAAAACTTGCTTTAAAAACTGTTGAGCTGCTATTTATTCCAGACTAATATCAGAAAAAAACGGTACGAAATTGTAGGGGTGGATAATAAAGAAAGGATATCATGGAGCAGGAAAATGGGGTTTTGTAGTTTGAGTGTGTGTATTTTTGGTGGTTTGTGTATTCGTGTGTGTGGTGTGTGTGTGTGGTGGAGTAATTGAATGCTGTTTGCGGCGAGGACAAGTTGTAATATACAAGATTTGAGTTTACATTATTAGAGCGGAAACTCACCATCGATTATTGTTTAGAGTTTAGAGAATAATCCCGGGTAATCTATCATGGTTAGAGCGGAGGAGAGAAGGAGAGTCTGTCTTGAAATTTCGTGCACTCATTTCCTCCGTATATACAGGGTTGGGCATAACCTTTTTCTG